>OW121740.1:32463631-32486131 GCA_933228675.1 Stomorhina lunata | reverse complement strand
TATGTCAGATAAAAGCGCAATAGCGCCTTAACGAAAAAAGCTAGACAGACAAAATTTTACATAATTTTACACGATATCTTGAGAAAGTTGTGTATTGAAAATGGACGACATCGGTTCAAATTTAGTTAGAGCTCCCATATAACCCCGCCCCGCGAATAACATTAGTGCTTATAAATTGAATACAATTGAAATAGCTATGACGACGTAATTTAGAATAGGAAAGTTTTATCCAAGTTTTGGTTAGTATGTAAAATTTTCTAGGGAACGGTTAATATTTAACTATAGCTTTCATTTAAAAACTACTAACGGAAACCAACAAAAAATACTACAAACGCCAGTTAAATGCTATTCTTTAAATTATAAATTTTGAAAGCTAACGTCATTAAAGCTTTTATATATAAGCTCTATATAAATAACAGAGAGTGCGTTAAATCGACAATCGGTCACTTTTTAACTATAATTCTAATATACAAAACATCCCCTTTCTGTATCCACAGTCAAAAAGATTTGGAGGTACATTCAGTATTTTAAGATTGCGGTGGATGCATTACGAACTCCTAACAAAATATATGGACCTGCCGTCTTACTATCAGCATGTTTACCCTAACTACATATTAAAAACAACGATAACAAATTTTGTGCAAAATTAATACTAGGTAAACCACTTAGATACTTTTAAATGTGGAACTTTAAAGCAACCGCAACCGAACATAGTCCAAAGATTTTACCAACAATACGAACGAGCGTAACAAGTTTTTTCGAATTTGGACAACATTTTGAATTAGCTGCACCCTTGTAAATATGTGAGATATGTTTCTTAATTTAACAAAATTTGAAGATAAAGCACAGACGAATACAACACTTTTACTTGTTAATTTTAAATACGATGATAACAAACTTGGATGGATATCCACAAAGCCATTCGGTAAGCCGGACGGATATTGTTAAATCAACTCAGGGAGTGATCTGAGTCGAACGGTATAATAGAAGGTGGATCTCAGATCAATATTTTAATGAATTCCAAACATTATCACAGGTATAAATACACAATTTGTGTGATGAATGACGAAATATATGTATAACAAGTAAGAAAGCCCTATAGTCGGTCAAGCCCGACTATACGATACCCTTCACCACTAAGGTCAATAGTGTTATTTTTCCTGTATAAAGACATACATTTGCTAAATTTTGCCATCATACAAACATTTTCTCAAAACTTATATATTTAACCTGTTTCCATCATTTGGACTTATATGAGAGCTAGGGTCAAATGTGGACCGATTATCTCGAAATTTAGCAAATTGATTACAGTTATTACAAAGTTATGTATGCAAAAAATATACTCAAAATTTTTATTATCTTTAGATTTACGAGCGTTTTAGTGATTGTTTGTCTCACTTAGTGCGTTTTTAAAGAAAAGTTTGTATTGGAGCTGTGGTCAAATGTGGACCGATTTTAATGAAATTTGGTATAGTGATTTAAGTTTACATAAGCAGTATTTGTTTTAAATTTCATGAAAAAATATTGATATTTGTGGCCAATATATCAATTCCGGGAAGTGGGACCTATGGGAGGTACCAGAAATAATGGACCGATTTTGAGCAATTTCAATAGCCATGGTTCCATTATCAAAAAAATGATCTGCACCAAATTTCATCAAATTATCTTTAGAATTGTGACCTGTACTTTGATTACAAGGTTTACATGGGAGTCCAGCCAGCCAGCCAGCCAGACGGACGGACGGACATCGCTAAATCGACTCAGAATATTTCTATGCGTTACATACATCAGCACAAACTTATAATACCCTTTCCACCTATGGTGGTGAAGGGTATAAAAACAGAAATTTATATAACGGAGTGCCTACAAAAACGGTAATGTAATTTTTGTAACACCAGAAGCAAATTCACATAACTGACCAGGACTTCGGCCTGTTAAAAGATATTGGGCTTTTGCAAAAAAGGAATTGAATAACACCTGGAACACCTACGTTTAAAATCGAAGCAATAACTTCAAAATGTATAACTTTAAATTCTTTAAATGAAGGACTTCCGGAAAAAGTCGATAATTTTATAAATAACGAATACAAATCAAAATTTTTATGTAAAGTGAATTTAGACTTATATGGGAGCAAGGGCCAAATGTGGACCGATTATCTGGAAATTTTTAAAATTGATTACAGTATTTACAAAAATGATATATGCAAAAAAAAGCATACAATTATTATCTTCAGGTTTACTAGCTTTTCAGTGGTTTTTGTCTCATTTAGTGCTTTTCGACAGAAGAGTTTGTATTACGATAGAGTTATGATCAAATATGGACCGATTTCAACGAAACAGTGATTTTGGTTGACAAAAGCAGTATCTGCTTTAAATTTATTGAAAAAATATTGATATTTATGGTCAAAATATTAATTCTGGGAACTGGGACCTATGAGAGGTTCCATATATAATAAACCGATTTTGACGAATTTTAATAGCCTTGGTCCCACTATCAAAAAAATAATTACCTTTGCCAAATTTCATCAAATTTTTTTTTAGAATTGCTTTCTGTATTTTGATTATAAGATTAATATGGGGGTCCACCCAGCCAGCCAGCCGTTCAGCCGGACTATGGTTGTGAAGGGTATAAAAAGTAATTGATGTGGAAAAATTGGGAGATACGGGTATTTTATATTTCGAAATAGATTCAAAATATATAGGTTGCTCTTGTATCCATAAGTGTGTACCACGGTGTAATGTTTGTGTAAAACTATTATATTTACTTGTATTATTGTTTATTTATAAAATTTTACAATACATTTAATAAAATTATTTCAACAATATTCAAATAACAAAGAGCCATTTATTATTTGAATATAATAAAATTAAAAGCTACCATCATTTTAGACAATTTTTTCAACAGAGTCATAAATTAATAATGATTTTAATTTTTTTTTATATATAAAAACAACAATAAATAATAGATTTCATAAAATATATTGTCAAAAATGTATATTTTGGAAGGATTTTATTGAAGATGGTTATTTTATCGAACAGGTTAAAAAACATTAATAACACAGGTCAACAAGAAAAATTACTTTGAAGTCTAACTATTTAATTTCGATGTATTATGGCGCCCTATGTAGAAAAACACCCAACATTTAAAATTCTAATAATATTAAAAAAAAAAATATTTAAAAAAAAAAATTCCAAAATTACCGATTTTCACAGAGGTTGTTTCATTAATTGGTCATATTTTGGGAATGGCTTATCTAAATTCTTTAGCAGAAACACCGACGAAATCTCTTCGAATTTTCTGTATGCTTTGATAAGACATTTTTTCATATGATCAACGTTTGTGGAGTTTTTCATATAAAAATATAAATTTCTTTCAAAATCGAAAAATTTTTATTTTTCAAAAATTTATAAAAAAAATCGAAGATTTCGAAAACTTTTCATTTTTATTTCATGGTATTAAAACTGTAAATATTATAAATAACCGAAGCCTTATTTTGTTAAAATACATCAATAAATGTTGGTTTTATTGACAATAAAGTGAAAATACCCAATTTAGCAAAATTTTGACATGCCAAGCCTAATATAAACCTAGCCTATAATAAACCTCAAATAACCTAAATAACATTCGAATCGAATTAGATATGAAAGATATGAACAATCTAAACTAATTTTTTGAAAACATTAATTTATTTATTTATTAATTTTATTAATTTATGGTGAGAAAAAATAATGTATCTAATTTGTTGGGTTACATTTTTTTTAATAAAAACCTACAAAACCTATTTTATGTCAAATTAAAGCTTAAACTCTAAGCTTTGTAAGACAATAACATTTATCTGCGCATATTTGCATATTTACCCAAAATTCAATAATAATTGATATAAGCTAATATAAAAGAACTTTAAAAATATTTATCCCAATAGCATGAGATATATTATACACGAAAAATCTCAAAATTCTTTTTGACTTTTATGATAAATAAGTTCGTTAGGTTATACGTTTTTTGAATAACAAAATACAAAATAAGGTTCTAAGCAAATTAAAGCCTTATATCTTAGGTTTAAAGTCCAATATAAATTAAATGCATATATTTGCATATATAGTCAAAATTAATGGTTTAGTTTTAAATAAACATTATCTCAAGTTTATTTATTCAATAAAAAGCTACGAAACTAAGATTAACTCCAATCAAAAGTTTAGATCTCAGTTTTATAACCTACATATTTTTGCATATAAAGCCAAAATGTCTGTTTTAAGAACTACAAGTCGCTAAATTTCTTTATTAATTTTATTTTAAATTTTAATAAATATTAACATAAGTTTATTTATGCTACAACTTTTTTCAATAAAAAGCTACAAAACAAAGTTTAACTCAAATTGAAGGCTTAGGTCTCAGCTTTATAACAAAGTATTAATCATTTGCTTATATTTGCATATTTTACCTAAAAACAGTAACAAATCTCATAATTTCAATTTTAGGTTCTTTGTGCAAAATAAAAACTTTCAAAGGTTTTAATTGGCTATAACTTTTTTGATTGAAACTCTACAATAAAAAATTTACAAAAAATTAAAGCTTAAAGTCTTAGCTTTACAACAGTATATATCTAGTGTAAAATCTTTAATAACAAAACCTAATATATGTAAGTAATCTGTTGAAATTACATCCCAATCTGATTTAAAAATGGGAAAAGGAATGAAATATTAAAGAATTAGACGAGATATAAAAGAAACATTTTTATATTGTAAACAAAATTTTACAATTTCTATAGGCACATATAGACCGATTCCTATAAAATTTGATATACTGACCAATAGTTCCATAAAACTGCTCTATTGTAAATTTAGTCGTCATAGCCATTACAATTGTATTCCATGTATCAGCATTCGTGTAATTCCAGGGGCGGGGTTTTTTAAATATGAACCGATTTCGCCCATTTTCAGTACACAACTTTTCTTACATATCAAAAATACTTTTGTCAATTTTTGTCTCTCTAGCTTTTGTAGTTAAAGAGCTGTCGCGCTTTTATCTGACGGACAGACGGACATAAACCTCCGTTTCTTTTTGTATTTTTGTGTTTCTGTAAGTCTTTTATATGGGAGCTATGGTCAAATGGTGACCAATTGTGACAAAATTTTGCACACTGCCTGGCATTCACATAAGACTTCCTTGAACTAAAGTTAGTGACCAAAGCTATTACAGTTTATCATTTATTGGCATTTAAGTGAATTTCAGGTGGAATTTACTCTACTTCCGTAAGTTTTTTATATGAGAGCTATGGTTAACCGTGAACCGACTTCGATATTTTATATGCTGTCTAGCGCTTATGTAAAACTTCAATATACCAAATTTTGTCTTCATAGCTATTATAATTTGTCCTTTATTAGCAAATAAGCGATTAGCCAAGACAAGGTAATGCGGGAGCTATAGTCAAATGTTAACCGATTTTGCCCAATTTCAATACCAAAATTTTCTCAGAAATTAACAATATTTTTACTAGCTTCTTTCGTTTAGGCGTTATCGTGATTTCAACAGACTGACAGACAGACAGACAGACAGACAGACAGACAGACAGACAGACAGACAGACAGACAGATGGACGGTCAGACAGACATCATCTTAAAATTTTATAAGGATTTAGAATATATATCCCTTTTCTTTTTTGAGCCAATATTAAGGAAATTACAAACGGAATGACAATCTCAATATACCCGCCACTTTTTTTGATGGTGGGTATAAAAATATAGTGGTGGTCAATTGTAAAGCAAAAAGTTTCATTTTGTTTTGGAGTAGTGTAATTAAATATTGAAATAAATATTTTAGTTTGGAGATTATTAAATGATTTCAATGTTGGGTGTATCCATATGGATACAATATTACACAGGGGTTACTTGGTAGTTAGTAATCCAGGCCCAACTTAGCATTTTTCTGATAGTTTATATACCTAAACATAAAGTTATTTGAATATCCCATGATATCTAGTGCAATTGCTATGTATATAATGTACCTTGTAGATTTTAGAGTTATAACTCTATTGTGATAAATACCAGGTGTAGAAACGTTCTTGCATTTAATATTTCTGTAATGGAATCTATTAAAGTAACTTAAATTGAGTAAATCAATAAATATATTTGTACTAGTTATTTTTTGAAATTTTTATTTTGCATTAATTTACAATTTTACTTTTGCATGTTAAATAATTTGTGTTTAATTTTATGCATTATTTGATTACATTTAAAAATTACTGAATTTTAACTGTAATTATCTAAATAAACACAATATTTGTTTTTATTTTACAAAAACATAAGTATTTTTTTTTTGTTATAATTAATTTAGGATTGGTTTACAAAATTTACATTTACACATGTATATTTAAATGGTTTATTAATTGCATTATATTCGAGTACTGCGGACTGTGCTATGGTTTTTTTTTTTGTAATTTTATAAAAAAATATATTTTATTTCACATGTTTCGCAGTTGTAAACAAAAAAAAAAAAAAAATAAATAAAATTTATTACTTTATGCACCCCATAAATATGTCACACAACTTGACTAGATGCCAAATTAGTTAAATAAACCAGAAAACTGCAATAGAATCCACAGAGACAAACTATAAATTTTGGCAACTGGGCAATGGAACAATTAAAACAGGAAATATGCTTTATTTTCCGCTTCTCTAAAAATTATAGTACAATAGTTGTAAAAAATTTATTTTTTATTTTTTACAGAAAATTAATAACAGGAAGCACTTTGCAAGGCAGATAAGTAACATAGAAAATTATTTAAATTTTAAACTTTAACAACTTTTTTAGTAAAATTTTGTTAAACTATAATCAACATGTTTTAAAAATAATCTAAAGTGGGTAAATGCTTATGACCTATAAAAATTTAAGTACCTGGTAGACCGAGCCTTGCTCGGAGCTTTATGATAAGCATTTTGAGGAAAGTTTTAAAGTTTTTATATATTTTATATTATAAAGTGCTAAAATAAATTTAGAGGAAAGACATTGTAGAAATATTCAGTTAATTTTGAATTATTTGATTTATTTTGTCCGACCAACACATAGTTTGCATAGTTTACAGTTTAACTTATTTTGAATAATTTTGGAAATTATTCATATCAACAGAAACCTCTGTCGACTCATGCGCAACAACTTTGCTAAAGATTATAGCCTGATCAAATGCACAATTTACGATTTAATTCATTTTGAGTAGTTTTCTGTGGCGCCACCTATCGGACTTTGCTTATTCCAATTCATAAACCTTCTTCGGCTTATCCGTAACAACTTTGCTGAAGATTATAGCATGATTAAATGTACAGCATACGATTAAATTGACTTTGAGTAAATTTCAGTAGCGCCACCTATCGAAATTTCTTCATACCAACTAAGAAACCTTCTTCGGCTCATGAGCAACAACTTTGCTAAAGATTGTAGCATGATTAAATATACAGATTACGATTAAATTGACTTTGAGTAAGTTTCTGTAGCGCCACCTGTCGGAAATTATTCATACCAACTAAAAAGCCTTCGTCGGCTCATGCGCTACAACTTTGCTAAAGATCATAGCATGATCAAATGTACAGTTTACGATTTAATTAATTTGTAGTAATTTTCAGTGGCGCCATCTGTCGGAAATTAGTCTTATCAACTTTAAAACCTTCGCCGGCTTATCCGCAACATCTTCGCTAAAGAGCATAACACAATCAAATTCACAGTTTACTATTCTATAAAGAACATACATACAGACAAACATTCATTTGTTAAAATAATACTAATTTTTCCCCCTTTTTATTCCCTAATTTCTAAAAGTTCCATATGTATATTTGGTACTTTTTTGGTGCCAATTGAATTCGGTACATTTCTTTAAAAAGCATTTAACATAATGTATAATGTTCCTATTCATATTACTTTGGAGATGTTAAGTTATCATTTTATCCCTTTTTTACCCATTTTGGCTCCAAAATCAAAAAAGTACCAAATACGTTTTTCATGTTTTTTTTACATCTATTGATTGCAGTACCAAGTTTCTTTCTATATTCTTTAGTTTAAAATATAAGAGTGATTAAAAAGGTGCCAAAAAAACTATTTTCACCCTTTTTTACCCCCTATCGGACATAGTTTCAAAAAAGTACCAAACACCTGTCCGCTTATTTTCAAAGCTGTTTAAAACGTATTTTTAATTTTGTTTCTATACCTATTACTTTAGGAGACATAGCGTTTTCGATTTTTTCCCCTTTTTACCCTTTTAGAGGTAAAAGTTCCAAAAGTCCCTTCTTCTTCGACCTATACATCAAAAAAGATACCCACTGTCCAAATTTTATCAAAATCGTTAGAGCCGTTTTCGAGATAGCCATTCTATATACATATATATATATATATATATAAATATATATATATATATATATATATAACTATTGCTCGTTTAAGAATATAAGACTATAGATGAAAAAGTTTTTATATAGAAAATTTTGACGATATATGAATAATTGTCTTTATAGAAAATTTTATGATAGACGAAAGATTTTCTATATAAAAAATTTTGACGATTAATGAAAAATTAATTTTCTATAAATGTTTGCAATAAATAAAAAATATTCTATTAGAAAATGTTAAAGATAAATGAAAAATTTTCTATATAGAAAATTTTTACGATAAATGAAAAATTTTCTATATAGAAAATTTTTACGATAAACGAAAAATTTTCTATATAGAAAATTTTTACGATAAAAGAAAAATTTTCTATATAGAAAATTTTTACGATAAAAGAAAAATTTTCTATATAGAAAATTTTTACGATAAAAGAAAAATTTTCTATATAGAAAATTTTAACGATAAACGAAAAATTTTCTATATAGAAAATTTTTACGATAAAAGAAAAATTTTCTATATAGAAAATTTTAACGATAAATTAAAAATTTTCTATATAGAAAATTTTAGCAATAGATAAAAAATTTTCTATATAGAAAATTTTTAAAATAGATGAAATATTTCTACATCAGATTTATAGATATCGGATTTCCAACTACCAACAGGATATAGATGAAGTCGGGTTATGTTATGATCATTATAATTAAATATATCGCTGGCTTAACATACAAATGTACTAAGTCTACTTTTTCTAGAAATGTAGATTTTGATGTAGAAACGTACAATAAGTAAAAATACATATATTACAATGATAATATTACAGTATCTCGTTCTTTGTGTTGTTGTTGTGTAATGATAAGAAAAAACACTAACTTCATTTTTTTACAAGAAAAAGATCTAAGTCCGTAGAAAAATTACATTTCAAAACCAACATTCAAAAATTTTTAAACAAAAAAGTTTGATTGTTTTTTGTCTCTGCTGAGCAGTTAACCGAAGTAACTATGTTTTGAGTTAACAATCGACTTAAGTCGCTGTGCTTAACAGTCAATGAAAGTTGATGTGTCAAGCAGTTAACAGAAGTGACTGTGTTTAACAGTCGACCGAAGTCGCTGTTCCCCACAGTCAAACGAATTGCTATGCCAATTATTGAACCGAATAGCGAAAAGCGAAGTAACTTTTCGCTATTCCCAACAGTCAATCAATATTACTGTGCCAATCAATGAACCGAAGTTACTGTGCTTAATAGTCATCTGAAGTCGCTGTGCCCAAAAGTTACCCGAAGTTGCTATGCCAAGCAGATCGAATATACTGCGCTTAACAGTCAACCGAAGTTACTGCGCTTAGCAGTCGACTGAAGTCGCTTTGGCCAACAATCAACCGAAGTTTCTGTGCCTAATAGTCAGCCGAAGCCGCTGTGACTGAAACAGTCGAAAGAAATCGCTGATCAACAGGAGAAGGCAGCCTATACCACCACTAGCCGATGATTTTTTTTTTAATTTTCGTAAATACCACGATCATTAATAAAACTCGTGAAAATGAGTATTAAAATTATTCAGTTGGAATTTGGTTGTTAACAGAGTTGGTTGGTGCCGCTTTGTTAAAGAAAAGACAAAAAGAACAAGTAAGAGTGTTATATTCGGCTGTGCCGAATCTTATATACCCACCATCAAGTTGTGTTAAATTTAGAAATATATCTCATATATCTACAAGGGTGTAGCTAATTCAAAATCTGGACCAAAACTGAAAAAATCGCTAAGCTAATTGGTATTGTTGGTAAAACCTTTGGACTAAATTCGGTTGCCGTAGCTTTATAGTTCAACATTTAAAAATATTTTAGTGGTTTCCCCAGTATTTACTTTGATCAAAATTCGGTCTCATAACCGGGTATAGTTTTACATTAATAATTTGTTAAATACTTTTCGTTGTGCTTAATATGTAGTTAGGCTAAATACGTTAATAGTAATACGGCAGGGGCATATATTTCGTTAGGAGCACCTAATGCATTCATCATATATAAAGTCTGGGCTGAACATTGATTGATGCCTATCTAATTTCAAAGGTGCAATCTTAATATAATGAATGTACCTCCAAATCTTCTTGATTGTATATATAAAAAGGGGATGTTATATATATAAGAATTATAGCCAAATGTTGACCGATTGCAACAAAATTTTACACACTGGCTGGAATATATATAGAGCTTATTCTTGCAAAATTTAGTGGCCATAGCTATCATAATTTCTAATTTAATAGCTTTTAACTGACCTTTACTAAAATGTTTGGTTTCCGTGAGTGTTTTTTATATGAAAGCTAAAGTCAAATATGGACTGATTCCTATAAAATTTGATAAACTGATCAAAAATTGCATAAAACTTCCCTATTTTAAATTAAATCGTCATAGCTAATACAATTGTATTCAATTTATCAGCATTAATGTGTTTCCCGGGGCGGGGTTCTATAGTAGCTCTAACTAAATTTGAACCGATTTCGTCCATTTTCCACACACATTTTTTTCAAGATATTCAAAATACGTTTGTAAAATTTTATCCCTCTAGCTCTTTTCGTTAAGGCGATATCGTGCTTTTATCTGAAGGACAGACGGACATAAACAACCTTTTCTTTATGTATTTTTGTGTTTCTATAAGTTTTTTATATGGGAGCTATGGTCAAATGGTGACCGATTGTGTGAATTTTGCACACTGGTTGACGTTGACATAAGACTTCCTCGTGCTTAATTTAGTCTTACTAGCTTTTGTAGTTAAGGAGCTATCACGATTTTATCTGACGGACAGACGGACATAAATCCCCTTTTCCATTTGAATTTTTGTGTTTTCGTAAGTTTTTTATATGGGAGCCAGGTCAAATGGTGACTGATTGCACGCTGGCTGGCATTGATATAAGACCTTCTTGTGCCAAATTTAGTGATTATATCTGTTATACTTTTAGATTTATTGGTATTTAAGTGTATTTTAGGTGAAATTTAGGCTGTTTTCGTAAGTTTTTTGTATAGAAGCTATTGCTAAATGTGAACCGATTTCGATGAAATTTTATGTGCTGCCTAGTGCTTATGTAAAACATCTAGAGACTAAATTTTGTCATCATAACTGTTATAATTTGTCATTTATTATCAAATAAGCGAATAACCTAGACGAGGTTATACGGGAGCTATGGTCAAATGCTAACCGATTTTGCCCAATTTCAATACCAAAATTTGCTTATAGATGTAGATTGTTTTTCTTAAGTTTCAGTTAGCTAGCTCTTTTCGTTTAGGCGTTATCGTGATTTCAAAAGACAGACAGACGGACAGACAGACAGACGGACATCGCTCAATCGTCTTAGAATTTCATAATGATTCAGAATATATATATATAGTTTTTGATATTTGAGTAAATATTAAGGAAATTACAAACGGAATGACAATCTGAATATACCCCCCATTCTTTTTGATGGCGGGTATAACAATATCTACTCTAAAAACATGTAATGAATATGCGGTTAAACTGTGATTTTAGATTCGAAAATATCTATATAAATTTTCTTTCGGAGAAAAAAAAATTACTTTTCTAGCAACTTAATATTTACGTTCTTTTAATATTCAAATATTTTTACTAAGTAACCCAGCAAAACTTTGGTAATGGCAAGTACTCTGATAATTGGTTACCTTGTAACGACTACAACATACCATCCGAATAAATAATAAGTTATTACAGAAGTACTTATTTGTAATTAAGATGGTAATTTAAACTGAATGGCCCCGGTTCAAATCCCACCAAGAGCAACAATTTTTTTTAGTTTTTTTTATTAAAGGAGTCTTTTTAAATGATTTTTGAATTTTAAGAACTTAAATATTATCTTCTGTAAAAAAAAAAAATTGTAAAACTAACTCACGTTAATGAAAAAATACCATCATGAGTCAATTTTGATTATCTAGGGGATGTTGAATACCAAACACTATTCTAATTGGTCTTAACTTTGTAAGCCCAACTTATCTGGGTCATCCTTCATCTCAACTGTGGACACACACCTCCTCATGGTATCACCCGGGGAGCTAGTTTAACAGCCATTAATATTGTGAGTTAACATGTTCCGAGAGTTGTCCCATAAGATCGATAAAAATGGGTTAGGATTACGGGCTAGTAACCCTCTCTTGAAAAAAAATACAATGAAGAGAATAAAATTAGAATTGAAATGTTCCACTACCTAATGTTAGAGGAGGATATCCGAAACTTCGATATAAGGACCAAGTAGAGGAACATTTTTCAAAGCTTGGCCTATAAAATTGGAGAATATTCGCACAAGATCGAAATCCATGGAATTCTAAAATATGCTCGGACTTTGACCTTAACAGGTTGTAACATTTAAGTAAGTAAGAGTCAATCTTATGTAAAAACTTATACAAAAAAGAAGATTTAAATTGTTTAAGTTTTAAAATAATTTTAAAAAAGTTTTAAAATAATTACAAAAAATCGTATAAAAATATTTTTCCAAAAATTACAACAAAGCAAAAAAAAAAGCAGGGAAAAACAAAGTTATTTTCACATGATTTTGGATCTAAAAATAAAAATTGTTTATATTAATTATAAGCTGCTAAGTTTTCAACATATGAAGTAGCTCAGTGGAAGAGTCTCTGCCTAGCAGTCGGAAGGTCTGGGTTCGAGCCCCCACGGGATCATAAAAAAAATTTAGTATTTCGTTTAAAAATATATGTTTTTAATAAAACAACAACAAAAAAGTTGTTGCTGTTGTTGTTGCTTTCAAATTGCTTACCCAAGTCATTACTTTTCTGCAATTGGTAAGTACTTGCCTCCAATGACATCCCCATGTTAATGTAATGACTTAAACAGCGAATGAGTAAGTAGTTCGTGTTCAATAGTTTATCTGTTTAACTCATTATTTGGTAATGAAAAGTTTTACTGGGAAGTTCTTATTTTAAATAGTTCACTGAACTTATCTTGGTGGTTTAGTGTGAATAACTTTATTAAATTTGTTTATATAAAATGTTAAAGCTTATGGTTTGTTCTTTGTCTTTAGACATGTCAATATACTGTCTACAGTATTAAATTTGAATATGTATAATTAAATATTATATACTATTAATTCCAAAAAAACAAAATAACAAGTGTTGCGAATAAAATGTGTAGTTGTATTGAGTCTGATAAAACTAATTATATGCAGTATACAATTTTTTTAAAATATTGAAATTTATTGAAATATTCAAAAAATTAACCAGATATTAAAATGTTGACATTGTATATACCCAGCAAAACTTTTCATTACCAAATAATGAGTTAAACAGCTAAACTATTGAACACGAACTACTTATTCATTCACTGTTTAAGTCATTACATTAACATGGGGATGTCATTGGAGGCAAGTACTTACCAATTGCACAAAAGTAATGACTTGGGTAAGCAATTGGAAAACAACAACAACAACTTTTTTGTTGTTGTTTTATTTAAAAAAATATATTTTATAACGAAACACAAATTTTTTTTATGATCCAATGGGGGCTCGAACCCAGACCCCTACGTCTGCTAGGCGGAGACTCTTCCACTGAGCTACCTCATATGTTGAAAACTTAGCAGCTTATAATTTATATATACAATTTTTATTTTTAGATCCAAAATCATGTGACAATAACTTTGTTTTTCCCTGCTTTTTTTGCTTGTTGTAATTTTTGGAAAAATATTTCTATACGATTTTTTTGTAAATGTTTAATGAATTTAATAAACAATAAAGAAGTTTTTCTTTTAATTATTTAAAAAGCTAAACAATTTTAATCTTTCTTTTTGTATAAGTTTTTATATAACAATGGCTCTTACTTACTTAAATGGCCTATAGATACAACCTATTTTCTTCGATCTTGTGCGAATATTCTTCAATTTTATAGGCCAAGTTGTGAAAAATTTTCCTATACTTGGTCTTTCTTTTTTTATAGTTCTTATTGGACAACTCGCGGTACATGTTAGCTCACTACATAACGTAGTTCTTTGGGTGATATCACTAGAAGGTCAGTGTCCACAGTTAAGATGAAGGATAACCAAGATAAGTCTGGGCTTACCAAGTTAAGAACCATTGCTTGGTATCCAAAATCAAAATTGATTCATGATTTATTTTTTCAATACCGTGAGTTAGTTTTCCAAAATTTTTTTTTTTAAAAGAAGGTAATATTTAAGTTTAATAAAAAAAATTAAAAAAAAATTTTGGTCTTGGTGGGATTTGAACTCGGGCCATTCAGTTCAACTTACCATTTTAATTACAAGTAAGTACTTATGTAATAACTTATTAGTTATTTGGAGGGTATGTTGTAGTCATTACAAGGTAACCAGTTACCAGAGTACTTGCCATTACCAAAGTTTTGCTGGGTAGTGTTCATAAGTTTAGAATGCTGCTGCTATAACTTTTGTTGTCTTTTTGTAGGAGGTGGGAACTCACGCATTGAAATGGACTCACGCTTTAAAACTGGAATATTTTTTCTGAGGTCTTTTTCACCTATTGGGTATATCTATATCTATGAATAAGTTTTGCCTAGAAAAAGTAAATGCTTATTTTATTCGAAACACTCCATATAATACCAATTATTTGACTGTATATGTTACAATTCATTAAATTTTCTGTTAATTTGGTTATTTTTTTCCACAAAATAAAACCATGCATAATTTATAAATATTGCCATACAATTTACACACAAATAATATATTAAAGAATTTTTTTTATAACATATTAATGGTAATCCGATAAAAGTTAATGAACTCTTTCTCTTTGTTTTTTGAAACCAATTTATTTCTTTTAATAAGCCGCAACAATATAAAAGCATGTCGGTTTTAATTTTCATTATCAATTTACAAATTTACACATGTAAATAATTCCACATAAATTTGGTATTATATGATTGTTTAACTTGTTTAAGTATCTACTTAAACAAATTATTAAATAAATAAAAAAAAAATAAGTATGTAATTATGTATGTACCATGTATCTACATATATGTATCTATATCTGTATGTGAATATTCCATAAAATTTAATTGAATAAAATTCATTACTATTATTATTAGTTTTCAAGTATTAATAGAATTTTTCATTCCTGTAAATATAAATACTAGCAGCAGATATGGGCAAATCCGAAAAACATTAAACCAAGGACAAAATTTTCAAATTTTCAAAATCATGTATTTGTGTTTATGGAAAAATTTACTATATATTGATCCTTTAGAATATATAATGGATACAATTTTTGATTGCTCTCTTTGTGAATGTTAGGTCTTTACACTCAAAATATTATGTAAGTAAAATTAACTTAAAATCAGTGTTGCCACCAACCAAATGTGAAATTACACATGGATAATGCCAAAATTACACATGAAATTAGGAATTACACAAGCTTTTTTTTCAAAATAATATGTTTTGTATTACATTCAGCAGTAAAAAAATACCCATTTTTTATTAACAATTTTTTAGTTTTTTTTTCATAAAAATGACGCTTTACAACAAAACAAAAAATGTACATATGTGGTATTTTATAGCATAACTTAACCCTGCTATGATGTAAGGGTCTTTTGATGACCCAAATCGTATTTAACATTACCGTATTTCTAACTGGTGGAATATATTTAAAAGTTCTTACTACTCAGTGCACGAATTGTTGAAATATATTGAATTCAATTAGTTTTATCACTATTTTAGGCTTCGATAATTTTTTATACACATATCATGTTGGGGTCATTTTATGACCCTCTATCATCTTTGTAATATCAATAATAGATATATAATGTAATATGTCTATTTTATATGTTTTTTGCATTTGTTTTTTGTAAACCGCCGTGGTATAGCAGGTTAGTCATCCGCCTAGCATACCAGAGGTTCCAAGTTCGATCCCTGGCTAGACCCACTTGAAAAAAATTTTAAATTTTCAAAAAAGCGGTTTACCTCATAACTAAGCTAGCCACTGGTAATTGAGTATTTGGCTATGTAAAACTTATCTAACTAATACATTTGCCGTTCGGAGTTAAAACGTCCTTTTCAATGAGTCTAAAAATGGAATCTGATGCAGCTCATTGTCTAAGAGAAGTACGCATTGTTCCAATCGGAATGTTGTGTGTTTTACATGACAACAAAATAAACAAAATACGAGTGACTGATAAAACGCAAAAAAAAAAATAACGCATGGTTGCAGAAAGAGAGTCAACAAAAACCCTTTGTGATCAGAACAAAACAGAAAAGGTGCATAGTTGGAGCGTCAAAAAAGATCTTTATTCAGTGCATAACTTGCAAAAAAACTGTTTTTTCCGTTACACCGACACACAATTACTCTTACGACCATATATTGCATTGATCACAAGCCTTAAAAATATTTTTAGAATGTACAAAATTAGAATTTTCTCAATTAAAAAAACATGGGGTCAAAATATGACCCGAACATCACATGTGTATTTTTTTTTCTAACATAGAATTAGGGTTAAAAGTTAATAATAAACAAAACAACAAAACAACAAATATAACTATTATATTGAAATCATTTTTTTACCAGACGCTTAAAGCTTCCACTTCTAGTGTAACATTTTTTGAGTGGGTTCAAAATTTGGTCGACCATTTCTGTGTATACCTTCTTTAGTAAATATAATCGATGAAATGGTATCAGATGCCAATTTGTTTCTTCGATCTGTCTTAAAATATTTGAAATTGCTAAATATTCTTTCTGCAACATCGTTCAAAAACGGTAAAATAAAAAGATAGCTTATAACTTTTTGCAAAGTAGGAAACAATCTGTCGCCACTCATCGAGTGTTTGCACATCGACATTGAAGGATGCAATTATTTTTTTAAACATATGTAATGATTTGGGTTGAAAAGATTGGTCAATTTTGGGGTCAACAATATCCAAAATCGTCACTAAAATTAAATCTTGTTAAAAAAAAAATGACACCTAAATTACACATGCAACCAATTACACATCGGCTACACATGAAAATACAAATTACACATGATATGTGTAATTACACCTAAAGTGGCAATACTGCTTAAAATGTAATTTGAAATGAATGAATATTCATTTAAAAACCGGTCAACTGATTTTTCATTCAAATTCAATAAATATTTCATTTAAATTTAACTGACAAATATTTTAACTACATTTTCAGTTTTAAAAACGGAATATTCAGTTGCTTTCAAAAAAATTACTGACAAAAATTTAAACTACATTTTTAGTATAAAAAAACGGAAATTTTCATTTATTTTTAAAAAATTGAATGGTAAAAAACTACGTAAAATTTCCATAAAACCAGGGCTACCAGATACTTCTTGGTCACTATCCCCAAATTTTAATATTTTTAGCCCCAAAAATCCCCAATTCGTAAAAAAGCGTATTTGCTTACATTTTGTATTCAATTAAATGAAGACGATATTATTAAAATAAAAATAGTTTTGTATGCTTGTAATCATTACAAATTTAAATAATAAAATATTACGACGCTTTATATTCAAAAAGTGCTATCTACATTTTCGACCAAAATGGTTTTTAATAGAAACGTGTTCCTTTTCTTATCTGTCATATGTCATATAAATTATAAGAAAGAAAAATAATTCTAAAACATTTTTTTTATAAATTGGTTTTGTGCTATCTGCTCATAATCAAATAATAGTGCTATCTACATTAAAAATATTTGTGGAAATAATAACAGTTGTTATAAAATATACATTGTAATTAGTGATAAACTAACAGAATGGACCACAATTCCCTACAACGTACTGTAATCATGGGTTTCTAAAATATGCTCGGCCTTTGACCTTAACAGATTGTAAATAAAGGTCATATAAGGAAGATAATGTCTTGAATTAAATTTAATATAATTATATAATATAATTATAATTATAATAAATCTTGTTTTATTCAAAAAACTTATTATTTTAATTAAATTTCTTGATATTTTGATAAAAGTCTCAATTTTCATAATATTTTATTTTTTCGTTGTAAAAATAATGCTATCTATTTGCTTTAGCACTTGAAACGATAAAATTTTAACTCGTAAAAAGTGCTATCTACTATAGAAGCGCAAATATAAGGAGTTAATTAAAAAGCTAAATTTGTACAAAATCTTAGCCTCAATGTGTATGGTATTGTAAAACAAAGTTTATTTACTACTGTTATAGTTAATGAGAAAAACAGTTTTTTGCTCTCCTGTAAAATTGTAAATTTGTAGATAGCACTATTTGAATATAAACCCTCGATTAGAAATCTAGTATTTCGTAAACTTCATAATCACGAAAGAAAAACAGACCAAGAGAATCTGATGTGTGTGAACAGCACTAACTTTTTTGAATTGAAGTTCTTAACATTTCAGTTGTCGGTTGAAATTCTTGACAACAAATTTTGTTATTATTATGTTTTGTTGTTTTTGTTAAACTCATAACTGAAAATTCTCGCTTTACACAGGCATTCCTGTAGGAACTGCTAACATACTCAAAACTGCTTGACCAAGTTCTTTATAGTGATGTGTACATATGTGGCAATATCTTGAAATTTATAAACTTTTGGCCAAAATTCAATTAAGATTGACGCATTTTTTCGAATATGGTATTCCAATTTGTAAAAGAATGTTTATTCCATTGAGTTTCGTAGACATCAATTGGGATTATTCTCGTTAACTGAATTTTGGTTGAGATTATTGGATTTTTACATTTTTGCATGTATTTGTTTCTTGAAAATATTTAAATTATCTTGTAAACGTAATGCCATTTCATTTAATATTTTTTTTTATAATTGAAACAATTAATTTTTAAATATACCTTGACTTAACAGTTTACATTTTGGTAGTTCTCTTTCGAATTCTGACGAACGAATCATTCTTTATTACAAAATATTTTCCTTTATTAAAAAAGTATGAAGTTTTAAATTCACATGTTAAAATTTCCCCAAAAAATCCCCAACAAATTTGAATGAATCCCCAACAAAATCCCCAAGCCCCAAATCAAATTGTTTCGCCTTTTTGAAGATTGAATATCCCCAACTTTGGGGCCAAAACCCCATATCTGGCAGCCCTACATAAAACGGACAATTTTCATTTGTTTTTGTAATTAAAGTAATATAAAAAAACGAAACCATAAAAAGGTTATATCCTTTAAGGCTTCAAAAAACCAAACAGACAAAACAAAGTTTGTCGTTTGCTTAGGCCATACCCCGTGATAGGCGGCCAGTATTATAAAAAGTTTCTTCAGTAAGCAAACCTAAGATACTTAAGGAAAAACAATAATTAAACAAATACGAATTATATTTGATACAATAATTGAAAAAATATATCAAAACTAAACAACTGATATTTTCAAATGTTACGGATTTGCAGTATTTTTTTGTAGGTTGTTTTTTAAACAAATGTATAAATATGTTAAAAATCAATTTTCATGTAAATTTAAATGAATATTCATTTGAAAACAACATAACCGAAAATTTCCTAAACAACATACAATCAGTTACTGTAATAATTTCCTGAGTGTATTTGCACCCATCTCGAATTTTTATAAATTTTTTAAAATAATAGGTTTTTTAAAAGTTCATAAAAATCTTAAAAACATCCATTTAGGTATCAAGTTTCAGTAGGGACTCAAAGTCTGCTTAATTTTATACAATTAGATGTAAAAGACCCCATCAAAAGAAATTGGAGTGATATAAATAACGTCAAGTAAAAAAGGCTCATAGTGTGTAGCGTCCGTCACAGGAATAAAGGTTTTTTTATTTGACTAGTGCAATTTTTTTTCTCCAATTGAACTTGGTTCGTTAAGAGAACTTATACTATGCTTTACATTGGGCTAAAAATATATAGATGTTAATACATCATTTAACAGAATAATATGTGTAGGAAAGTGTGTAGCGTCCGTCACAGTATATATTTTTTACAAAATGATATTTATTAAATACAAAATTTACGAACATATGTCTGTCTTATTCATAAAGTAATATACATTATCTATATCCACAGATTGAATTTATGGTATTATATGTTAAAAAACATACTGTGGGGCCAATTTGATGGTTTTGAAAAAAATAATTAAATTTTTGGGACCAACATTCTTGGAATGAAAAATAAGCTGTAAAAAGTGTAAAACTTTAAATAAATATATGTATGTAGCCGCTTTTTGAAATATTAAATTTAACCGCCAAAACAAAGAGGAAGGAGGTGAAATTCGGGAACAAATAACACCATTTTTTTTCACTGATTTACGAAAACTTTAAAAAAATGTGAAATATGAATTTTTCCTAATAAAAAACATTAAAGTAAAAACGCAATAATTCATTTTTGGATTTTTTTTATTACTATGGCCGATTTGATGAAAAGTACAGAAACAAGTGTTGAAAAAAAAGTCTATTTTTTGTAGCGTCCGTCACAACTTGTTTTCCAAAACAAGTATGTAAATTAACAAATGTCATTCGATAGCACATTCGCCGAAATCCGTGCAAAGATATCTAAGTACAACAAAATCCGTACAAAAGCATCGTCCGTCACGCACGATTTGCCCATATGGGCTAAAAATTTATTTTGTAAAATAAATCTAAAAAATCAACCATTAAAGCTTTTGATACCCACCATCAAAAAGAATGGGAGTATATTGAGATTGTCATTCCGTTTGTAATTTCCTTAATATTGACTCAAAAAGCAAAATTGAAGTATATTCTGAATCCTTATGAAATTTTAAGACGATTAATCGATGTCCGTCTGTCTGCCTGTTGTAGGCGCGATAAAACCCTAACGAAAAGATATAGGTCACTGAAATTTGGCAGAAATATTTTTAATTTCTTGGAAAATTTTGGTATTGAAATCGGTTCACATTTGACCATAGCTCCCGTATAATCTCGTCTAGGCTAATCGCTTAAATATTTGCCAAAAAATGACAAATTATAACAGCTATGATAACAAAATTTGGTATCTAGAAGTTCTACACAAGCACTAGCAGCCTAAATTCCACTTGAAATTCACTTAGATGACAATAAATGATAAAATGCAATAGCTTTGACCACTAAATTTAGCACAAAGAAGTCTTATGTGAATAACAGCCAGTGTGCAAAATGTTGTTACAATCGGTCACCATTTGACCATAGCTCCCATATAAAAAACTTACGGAAACACAAAAATAAAAAAACGAAAAGGGGGCTTATATCCGTCTGCCCGTCAGATAAAAGCTCGATAGCTCCTTAACTACAAGAGCTAGTAAGACTAAATTAAGTACCAAGAAGTCTTATGTCAATACCAGCCAGTGTGTGACCATAGCTCCCATATAAAAAACTTATGGAAACACAAAAATAAAGAAAGAAAAGGTTGTTTGTGTCCGTCAGATAAAAGCACGATAGCGCCTTAACGAAAAGAGCTAGAAGGACAAAATTTTACAAAAGTATTTTGGATATCTTGAAAAAGATGTGTGTAGAAAATGGACAAAATCGGTTCAAATTTATATAGAGCTCAAATATAACCCCGCCCCGGGAAACACATTAATGCTGATAAATTGAATACAATTGTAATAGCAATTTTTGATCAGTTTATCAAATTTTATAGAAATCAGTCCATACTTGACTTTAGATTTCATATAAAAAACCCTCCCGGAAACCAAAAAATATTTAGCAAGGACCAGTTAAAAGCTATTAAATTAGAAACTGTGACAGCTATTGCAACTAAATTTTGCAAAAATAAGCTTTATATAAATACCAGCCAGTATATGAAATTTTTTTACAATCGGTCAACATTTGGCTATAATTATTATGTATATAATCCCCTTTTTATATCTACAATCACACTCATTATATTAAGATTGCACCTATGAAATTAGATAGGCATCAATCAAGGTTCAGCCCAGACTTTATATATGATGAATGCATTAGGAACTCCTAACGAAATATATGAACCTGCAGTGTTACTATTAACGTGTTTAGCCTAATTACATATTAAGCACAACGAATAGTATTTAACAACTAATTAATGTAAAACTATACCCGGTTATGAGACCGAATTTTGATGAAAGCAAATACTGGGGAAACCACTGTAAATGTTGAACTATAAAGCTACGGCAGCCGAATTTAGTCCAAAGGTTTTACCAACAATACCAATTAGCTTAGCGATTTTTTAGTTTTGGTCCAGATTTTGAATTAGCTG
>OW121740.1:32338631-32458631 GCA_933228675.1 Stomorhina lunata | reverse complement strand
AGAGTGGAAATTTTTGTTGCCAGTATTTTATTTTTTTGCAGTGTTTGTATTGTGTATTAGGTTCGTTAGATGTTAAGCAAAATGAAGGGAAAAAAAATATTAAAACAAAGTTAATTATCGTAAATGCATCCTAAGGATAAATAAAAATGCACACATTTTGATGGTGTTGATGGTTTTACATAGAATGATCAAAAATTGCGTTGCTTATCCAGTAAGACTACAATTAACACAATTTTTTAAGTGTAGGTATATTCTTAGGGGGTATTGTCGGTATTATCCGTATGTGCAGATTTTTAGGTGCGTAGAGGTAATATTCCCATTCCCAGCATGATTTTAAGGCCCAGATTCCCAGCAAGATTTTAAGGCTTATCTATTTCGTGGTTTTAAAAGTATAGGATTAGAATTCGACATCAGTCAAACTAAATTGTTAAACCAATTGTTTTCTTTTCACTTGAAAGTCTGACATTGACGAAAATGGATCGCTTAAGTATCAGACAACGCATAAAAATTATCAATCAAAACATAATACAAAAACGGTGATTCTGCAATAGCCACATATCGTGCTTTAAGAGGAAATTATGGTTTACATAATCGTCCAACAACGCAAGCAATTTGCAAAATTGGATAGACTGAAGCGGTTACGAATATTGTAAGGTCCGTACATAATCGTTTCGTTTGTTGCGCTGAAAATATAGCTGCTGTTAGTGAAAGTGTTATGTATAAGTGGATATGATAACCGACCTATTTTGCCTGCTATTGAAGAACACGGCTTGGAGAACAAGACGGTTCCACACGCCACACAACTCCAGCGAATGTGGCTTTATTGCAAGAGATATTTCTCGTCGTGGCGATATCAACTGGCCACCAAGATCATGCTATTTGATACCATTAGATAAAACTTTAACTCTCGAGCACTTAAAAACCAACATTCGTCAAGTTATGACTGACATACCGCCCAATATGTGTAAAAAAGCAACATATATGTATTCTGAATCCTTATGAAATTCTAAGACCGATATCCGTCTGTCTATTCAAATCACTATAACGCCTTAACAAAAAGAGCTAGCTCACTGAAACTTAATGGAAACAGTCTTCATTTCTGAGAAAATGTTGGTGTTGGAATTGGGGAAAATCGGTTCACATTTGACCATAGCTACCGTATAACCTCACCTCGGCTAATCGTTTATTTGCTACTATTATAGCTATGATAATAAAATCTGGCATATAGAAGCTTTACAAAAATCGGTTCACATTTCACCTAAAATACACTTAAATGCCAATAAATCTAAAACTATAACAGATATAAATTTAGCACAAGGAAGTTTTATGTCAATGCCAGCCAGTGTGCAAAATTTTGTCACAATCGGTCACAATTTGACCATAGCTCCCATATAAAAAAAACTTACGGAAACACAAAAATACAAAAAGAAAAGGGGGTTTATGCGTCCGTCAGATAAATGTGCGATAGCGCCTTAACAAAAAGAGTTAGAGGGACAAAATTTTTCAAATGTATTTTTGATATCTTGAAAAAGTGCCAGCCAGTCTGCAAAATTTTGACCATAGCTCCTATATAAAAACCTTACGGAAACACAAAAATACAAAAAGAAAAGGTGGTTTTGTCCGTCTGTCCTTAACTACAAGAGCTAGAGAGACAAAATTTTACAAAAAGATGGGCGAAATCAGTTCTTATTTAGTTAGAGCTCCCATATCAACCTGACCCGGAAATCACAATTATGCTGATGAATTGAATAAAATTGTAGTATCTATGACAACTAAATTTAGAATAGAGAAGTTTTATGCAACTTTTGGTCAGTATGTCAAATTTTATAGAAATCGGTCCATATTTGACCATAGTTTTCATATAAAAACCACTAAAATACCACAAACGCTAGTTAAAAGCTATTAAACTATAAACTTTGGTAGCTATGCCCACTAAATTTTGGTCAAATAAACTTTATATAAGTACTAGCCAGTAATTTTGTTACAATCGGTCAACATTTGGCTATAGTTCTTATATATAACATCCCCTTTTTATACCCATCATCTAAAAGAATATTGAGAATGTCATTCCGTTTGTAATTTCCTTAATATTAGCTCAAAAACCAAATTGAAGTATATTCTGAATCCTTAAGAAATTCTAAGACGATTAAGCGTCCGTCTGTTGTCCGTCTGTCTGATAAACTGAACAGCTTTGTCACAAACGGTCACCATTTGACCATAGCTCCTATATAAAAAACTTACAGAAACACAAAAATACAAAAAGAAAAGGGGGTTTATGATGAAAGCTCAATAGCGACTTAACGAAAAGAGCCAGAGAGACAAAATTTTACAAAAGTATTTTCGATATCTTAAGAAAGTCGTATATTGAAAATTTCCAGAATCGGCTCACTTTTAGTTAGAGCTCCCATATAACCCCACCCCGGGAATCACATTAATGCTTATAAATTGAATACAACTGTAACTGCTATGACGACTAAATTTAGAATAGGAAAGTTTTATGCAACTATTGATCAGTATATCAATTTTTATAGGAATCAGTCCATATTGTAAATGTTGTTCTTGTAAATGTTGACTATAGCTATGTCTTAAATAGATATTGTAGATTTTTATGTCCGATATCATTAACCTCCTCCGAGAGGAGGTCTTCTGAAATTTTATATTCAATTGAATAACCGAAAACGAGCTGGTCTAATAAACATAAATCTTTTGACTTTGGCGAAGTGCAAAATTCTTCATGCATATTTTTCGTGTATTGCAGTCATTGTTACAAAACCAACAAAACAATGAGATTTTTTAGGTTTTAGTTTTTGGTAAACCGAAATTCTCTCCTTTTGCTGTTTTATGTAAACGTACAAGATTACCAGAAATCCAAAAAAAAACAAGAAAAAACGCGAAACAAGGCAAAGAGATTACATACATGGTTTTATAATATAGAAATGTCCTTTACTCGTTGTGTATGTGGTTTTTAAGAGGATAAAGATTTAAAACACGCGATGCTAGGATAAAAACAAATTCCTGCTGATACTGCGTGAGTAGATGAAGGATAATCGTTTGCTGTGTTTCAGATTGAAATATCATTTAAAGTGGGTAAAATTTAGTTTAAAATCCCTAAAGCTAAACAAGAAAAGCTTTACATATTTTGTTTATTCTTTATTATAAATTTAAAATTAAAGAAATTAATAGAAAATTAACAAGTAAAAGTGTTATATTCGGATGTGCCGAATCTTATATACCCACCTTCAAGTTATGTTAAATTTAGAAACATATCTTAAATATCTACAAGGTGCAGCAAATTCAAAACGTGGACCAAATTGGAAAAAAGTTGTTACGCTAGTTGGTATTATTGGTAAAATATTTGGAATTACTTCGGTTGCGGTAGCTTTATAGTTCAACTTTCAAAAGTGCTTAAGTGGTTTCATTAGTATTTATTTACTTTGAAAAAAATTCGTTATCGTAACCGGGTATGGTTTTACATTAATAAGTTGTTAAATACTTTTCGTTTAGCTTAATATTTAGTTAGGTAAAGAAGTTGATAGTAATACAACAGGTCCATATATTTTGTTAGCAATTCCTAATGCATTTACCATATACATATTCTTAATATGCTGCTCGTACCTCCGAATCTTTTTGATTGTAGATATAAAATAAGGGGACGTAATATATGTATAAGAATTATAGCCAAATGTTGACCGATTGTAACATACTGGCTAGTATTTATATAAAGCTTATTTTTACAAAATTTAGTGGCAATAGCTATAACAGTTTCTAATTTAATAGCTTTTAACTGGTTCTTGCTAAATATTTGTTGGTTTCCGGGAGTGTTTTTTATATGAAAGCTATGCTCACTGATTCCTATAAAATTTGATATACTGACCAATAGTTGTATAAAACTTCTCTATTCTAAATTTAGTCGTCATAGCTATTACAATTGTACTCAATTTATCAGCATTCATGTGTTTCCCGGGGCGGGGTTATATGGGAGCACTAACTAAATGTCAACTGATTTCGCCCATTTTCACTACACAACTTTTGTTACATATCAAAAATACTTTTGTAAAATTTTGTCTCCCTAGCTTTTGTAGTAAAGGATCTGTCGCGCTTTTATCTGACTCGCAGACGGACATAAATCTCTTTTTCTTTTTGTATTTTGTGTATCTGTAAGTTTTTTGATATGGGAGCTATGGTCAAATGGTAACCGATTTTGACAAAATTTTGCACACTGGCTGGCATTCATATAAGACTTCCTTTTGTGAAATCTTGTTGATATAGCCCTTTTAGTTAAGGCGCTAAATGGACATAAGACGGACATAAACCCCATTTTCTTTTTTGTATTTTTGTGTTTCCGTAAGTTTTTTATATGGGACAAAATTTTACACACTGGCTGGCATTCACATAAGACTGCCTTGTGCTAAATTTAGTGGCCAAAGCTATTACAGTTTATCATTTATTGGCATTTAAGTGAATTTCAGGTGGAATTTAGGCTGTTTCCGTAAGTCTTTTATATGGGAGCTATGGTTAAATGTAAACTGATTTCGATGAAATTTTATATGCTGCCTTGTGCTTATGCAAGACTTTTAGATACCAAAATTTTCTCATAGATGAAGAATGTTGTTACTAGCTCCTTTCGTTTAGGCATTATCGTGATTTCAACAGACAGACGGGCAGACAGACAGACACACAGACAGGCAGACAGACAGACAGACAGACAGACAGACAGACAAACAGACATACATACATACATACATACATACATACATACATACATACATACATACATACATACATACATACATACATACATACATACATACATACATACATACATACATACATACATACATACATACATACATACATACATACATACATACATACATACATACATACATACATACATACATACATACATACATACATACATACATACATACATACATACATACATACATACATACATACATACATACATACATACATACATACATACATACATACATACATACATACATACATACATACATACATACATACATACATACATACATACATACATACATACATACATACATACATACATACATACATACATACATACATACATACATACATACATACATACATACATACATACATACATACATACATACATACATACATACATACATACATACATACATACATACATACATACATACATACATACATACATACATACATACATACATACATACATACATACATACATACATACATACATACATACAGACAGACAGAAGACGGACGGACATCGCTCAATCGTCTTAGAATTTCATAAGGATTCAGAATATATATCTCTTTTGAGTTTTGAGCCAATATTAAGGAAATTACAAACGGAATGACATTCTCAATATACCCCCCATTCTTAAAAATTTCTCATAGTTCTTTAGTTAGTACTTTAATGTACAGTAAAGTACTATTGGAATGAATAAGCATTAAAAGAAATTAAAACTTATAATCAACAATAATTATTGTTTATTATTATAATGAATGAACACTCATAAGTCAACTTGAGCATATTCCGAAGTTCATTTCAAACGAAATCCACTGTAAAATTAAATAATAAAATAGGATGACAAATTCTTGCTAGAGCTGTAATATTATACATTTAAGATTATACTTGAATTCTTTAGAAATTTCAAGAATGTTCTGTTTTTATGTTTCATAATTGTAACAAGAAACCATAGTTCTTTTGTGTTCCTGATTGTTGAAAAATTTTAATGAGGATACGAATGATACATGCATTATTTTCATTCAAATTTGTAATGCGAAAATACTTATTTGAAATTCTGAAAGAAATAAGATGGGCATATCTTGAGTGATTATTCAGTGTATTCGTAATATAAAATGACACTCTAATTATGACATTATTATTTAATTAGTAGCCTTGGAATAATACAATATATGTATACAAATATAATACAAATGTAATACAATAAGGACATTTGAAGATGATTACCGATATTCTCTTATATATATAAAAATTGTTAAAAAATAAGAAAAAGTATTTACATACTTGAATTTTAATAACAATGATGACATGAGATGACAATTTTTAGGGCGTAAAAAGTCATTCCGTTAATATTATGTTTTACTTGACGTACTTTTTGAGATTCTTTAAAATTATTTAAAACTAACCTCCTAATTCGTAAACAAAATTATTAAATGCTATTGTAGGAATTTTGTATGAAAAATTTGATTTTTAAGTTTGTTATAACTCTATTTTTCGAATATGAATAAGTAATATAGTAAAATTATTAAAGGAAATGATACCTGACTTTATCGTAAATAAATTTAATAAAGAATATAGTGAATGTTGGATACCAAGCAACGGTTCTAATGGGTCTTTACTTGGTAAGCCCAGACTTATCTTGGTCTTTCCTTCAATTCAACACCTGTTAAAGTAGTGATCGAACATGTGCCGCGAGTTCTCCCATAAGAATGATAAAACAAGTTAGAATTTTGATAAAACTAGTAAGAAATTTTTGTATGATGGCAAAATTTAGAAAATATTTGTCTTTATACAGGAAAAAGAGCAACTTTGACCTTAGTGTTGAAGGGTACCGTGTGGTCTAGCTTGACCGACTTTAACACTTTCTTACTTGTTATGCCCTTCACCACCATAGGTGGAAGGGTATTATAAGTTTGTGCTGATGTATGTAACGCATAGAAATATTTGTGTTAGACCCACTTTTAGTATACCAAAAGGCTTAGAATCACTTTCTGAGCCGATTTAGCGATGTCAGTCCGTCCGTCGGTCTGGAAGGCTGACTGGCTGGACCGCCATGTGAACCTTGCAATCAAACTACAGGTCGCAATTCTAAAGATAGTTTGATGAAATTTGGCACAGATCATTTTTCTGATAATGGGACCATGGCTATTGAAATTCGTCAAAATCGGTCCATTATTTATGGTAACATAGGTTTATCGTAAGTAATTTTAATATAGGATGTAGTAGTTTTTGGATACCAAACAACGGGTCTAATTGGTCTTAGCTTGGTACCCTCATTTCATATTGGTCTTTCCGTCAACACCCAATAAGCAGTGATCGAACATGTTCCGCGAGTTCTCCCATAAGAACGATAAAAATATGGGTAAAGTCGTGTTTGATAATGATTCTGAGGGAACTAGTAGAAGAGGGCGTCCAAAACTTCGATGGAAAGACCAAGTAAAATAAAAATCTTTCAAAACTTGGCATAAGAAATTGGAGAATATGCGCACAAGATTGAAACGTATGGAATTCTAAAATATGCTCGGCCTTTGGCCTAAACAGGTTGTTACTATAGGTCATTTAATTTACCTCCTGGAAAAAATGATTTACAATGAAAAAGGTTAAGACAAGAATTAAAACGGCACCTTCTAATGTTGACGGGTATGGAAAACGACCTTGATTTAAGGATCAGTACCTGGAACATCCCAACTCATTACTCTCACTCATTCCTCTAATCCAGTTGATGGATGTTCTTGAAGAATATAAATTCGATGTGAGGGCTGTTCAGGAAATAAGATGGAATGGCCACGGCTGGAATGAGAGTAGACATGAATTTGGTTGCGTATTTGTGATAATGATAATGCGAAAGTTTTGGAATTACTCCAGTTAAACTAAGGCTAGCGGCAATATGAGTATTTTCATCGCAGCCTGATTTGTGATCACACTCCCACAGAGCAGAAATCTAATTATATAAATGAAGCCATTTATGCTCAACACCAGGAAATTCACGATATCATGACGTTAAAATAATATGTGATAATGGGTGATTTTAACGCAAAAATTGGGCTATTGGTAAATTTAGCCTGTACAGCGTAACATTCGACAATGATATGATATTGATCTTCTTTGCGGCAACTCGGAATATAAAGCCCACAGGGCAACTCTGCAATCATTAGTTATGCTTTGAACTTGCGGATTCCCTGGCAGTCGCACAGAGAACCAAATAGATCGTATCATTATCCCTAATGATTACCATTGTTCGAGTAAAAAATCCTGAAGTTTTATTTTGGTAAAGTTAAATAATTGAAAATTTTTATTAATAACTACCAAATTAGTGGAACCCATCCCAAATAGGAGTGAATCCCAAAATTGACCTATTGTCAGAGAAAACTTTAATATCATAAACTAATTTAGTTTCAAACGTCCAAGTGGATTCAATCATGCATAAGCGGCTTGACAGAATTTGGTGAAATTTTAAATGTAAATATAGTTTTAACCTAAGGGTGTGAAAGACTTTGTTTCTTCTGCACTCGGTCGAGAAACTCCAAAAAAGATTTTGAAGCACCGGCCCATATGTGAGACTTGTATTACATTTTTGGTCGGATAATAGTAAGAAGAACAGATGGAGTGAAGTATCTCTTGCGCCGTTTTACAATGCCGAATGCTTCTTTCGACACTTGAAATATTGGTTTGTTTAACGGGCATCACATTGAGTTCTTATGCTCAGAAAATGAAGAACATCTGATTCCTCAATATGTATACCACCCACTAATACAAATGCAGTAACATTGTTATATACTCTTCAAAACTTTGGAGAGTGCAGAACTAAGTTTTGGTGTAACATTAGCAACCTTCTAACAAATGTACCTTCTGGAAATATACTGGCATGAAGCGCTGCTTTAAGACCTGTGCTGGAATGCCACTTACTTGCTGGAGACTTACTTATATTGCCAGTTTTACAGCACGAAAGAATATCTTTGGCATAGTTACTGATATTCTTTCGAGCTCGGGCAGAGGTTGGACGAGAATTGCTTGCGAATAATTCAGCTAACAGGTAAGCTTTATCAACCGGGTCTTTGAATGTTTAACCATCCTTTAAAGGAGAAGAAATTGAAGAACTAGCATTATTATTGACTTGTTTAACGAAAGACCCGAACTCTTGCTGCCCCAAGGAGCAGCAAAGATTTTAGTGCAAAGGTAAGAAAATATTTAGTACATCTAGAAAACATAGTTTTAGTAAAAGTGTTTAAAAAATCGTCGAGCTCAGTCCAACAACCTTTTTCGTATAAAACAGCTAAACGTTTCGTGGCTGTTTGTAAAATATTACGAAGTCCGGAGAAAGAAAAGGAGGCGGAAATTGTGCATTGATGTTATCCTTCAAAATATGGAATATGCGTTGGTTCATTCACCAGTTGCATGAGAATCTTCAAAATTGAATCGGAAAGAGCATCGAAGCCAAATAACGCTAGGAAACCTGAAGAGCAAAAGATGCTTCTTGATTCTGAACTTAACCCGGAGGCGTTTAAATTGGTCATCATAAGTGCCTAAAAAGTGCTTGCACTGGTACTCAACATCATCGTGAACGCAGATCGTTTCTGAATAAGTCAGCAATTCATGGATGACTCAGTTGTTTAAATATGACTCGGAAGTTTAAGGTAGACTCAGCAGTTTTAGTATGACTAAGCAATTTTATGATGACTCAATAGTTTTATGTTGACATTTTAGGATGACTGATGCTGATGTCTTAGTAGTTTTAGTCGACGGTTTTTGGATGAGTCAGCAATTTTTGGATGACTCATCAGTTTCGTCATAACTCAACATTTTTAGGATGACTCGGAGTATAAGGATGAGTCGGCGGTTTAAGGAGGACTCATCAGTTTTAGAATAAGTGAGTAGTTTTATCATTTAATTTCATATTCTTAAGTTTTCGTAAATAGAATTTGGTCCTTGAGAGATATCTTGGGTGCTTTTAAACTGATTTTGTTGAAATTTAATAGAGTACTTAGCAGGTTGTAGGTTCATCCTCAAGGAGCTCCAAAAACTTTAAGCAAACGAGCAAACAGATGGACATGGTTAAATTGACTTTCTTGTCGATTCTTTGTCTGTCGTTATAACATATAAAAATATAAAAAAAATGTTTACTCACATTATAATCAGCTATGAGACTATATTCTAGAGATAATGAGATCCAATATCGTCTAATGCATCCCTAAGTCACTGTTAATGTTGGTTTAGTTGGTTTACGTTGACCACTCTATTACTATCAATTATAAGTTCTGCAGATCGGTGATTTGCTTTAATTAGTTCGAATTGCATTACCTAGATCATAGTTGGCCATTATTTGTGTGCATAGCTACAATTAACATTAAACAAGAAAACTTTTTCTTAGTTCGTACTCAAACAACCCTGCAGTAAATGCCGTCAGAGAAACAATACTGTTTTGATATTGACAATGTCTCCAGTACTACTTGCCTATTTTGCCCCATCCAATGTTATCTACTATTGACATTTAACATTTAGAGCTCCTACGAAATCTACCAGTAGACATTACCACTATTTACTTAGTATTGACTTTGTAGTTCTTTTGGTCCAAATTGAGACATTGGGATCAAATCGGGGCCTATTGATATACATATATGTTGACACATTCGCTGACAATGTCACCAGATATATACTAGAATAGTTGTCTCTATATATTCACTATTTCAGTACTGAACTAAAATTGTGGACATTTGAAGTTATGTTACACAAAGTGTTGACATAAAGACACATGGTTCCAGTTTTACTACAGGGAAATTACAAAAACAAAAATACATAGTACATTAACAAAACATACGGCAAATACATTCTCATTTTAAGATTGAGCACTTTCATTTAAAAGCGCTCTCCATTTGGCCAACCTTGATCCAGATACCAACCACATATGGTTTTAAAAGCACCAAATCATGCGACATTGAATATTCTGCTTGAGCGGTTTGAAGCTTGGTGGAGTTTATGTGAGCTGGCTTCTAAGATCGTGCAATTTGACCTCATTAGACGCAGACGAGCTTTTCACAAACCACTGCGTTTCGTCTGCTAAATTCAGCCTGATGTTTCAGCCAAAGTCATGGAGCAATATTATATTTAACACGTAATTGAATTATGAGGTCTTTCAAATGAATACAAAATTCCATGTCATATACACATTTAAATTTATAGATGTTTCCATAGAACCAAATGGATTTTTTTCTTTTTTTTTAGCTAACATAATATTCAACAATTTGATTTAGAGTTTAGTCAAAAGACAATATTTTTTTCAATATTTTTGAGAAACATAATTAAATATCGCAGCAGTTTTCAAATGTATTTATATTATGGCTTCAGCAAAAAACTCTACGCAATTGACAATTTCTGAAATTTATTTAAAATTGCGTGAAATGCTCTTTGCCTCACTAACCTAATGCCAATATTATAAGGACATGAATTGGAAAAAATGAAAAATACTTAAGAAAAAAAAAAAAAAATATTAAAAAATATCCCAGACAGACAACTTAATATTGAGTGTTATATTTTCTATTTTCTGTTTATTAGTCTTAGTCATGATAAATATGTTTCATCAATACCCTAAGAAAAATTGTGAAAATTATGAGGATGAAAATTGTAGCAAAACACAAAGACTTAAGATGGCATGAGAAAAGAAAATGATGAAAGTTATTAGAAAAATTGATGGTCAATAAAGAGGAAAAATGTAATATAGAGCAATACGATTATTTATTTAGAGGAAGATGATTTTGGAAAATGGAAAAAAGTGAAAGCGAAAGACTTTGTTAATAAACACAGCATTAAAGATGATGTATCGATAATGTTTGGCTTGGCCTGGAATGAGTAATAAGAATATTTTAAATGGGAAAAAATATAATTGATAAGGATTATTTTTATTTTCTAAAGTTTGATTTCTAAGGTAATATTCTTAACAAATTATAAAAGTTCGAGCCTAAATTATATTTATTTTACTCAAACTCTAAAGAAAATATTTGTAGACATTTGTTTGAAAATTTCTAAAATCTCATATGAAGTTCTAAAATATCATATGGGCAAATCCGAAAAACATTAAACCAAGGACAAAATTTTAAAACTGTCAAGATCACGTATTCGTGTTTATGAAAAAATTAATCATATATTGATCCTTCAGAATATATAATGGATACAATTTTTGATTACTCTCTTCGTGAATGGCAGACTTTTTTACACCCATCTCGAATTTATATACATTTTTTAAAATAATAGGTTTTTTAAAATTTCATACATCCATTTAGGTATCAAGTTTCAGTATGGGCTCAAAGTCTCAAAGTCGCATTTTAACCGCGAACATGAAAAGGAAGGATATAAAATTCGGAAACAAATAAAACCATTATGTTGATTGATTAACGAATCCTTAAAAAATATTTGAAATATGATTTTTTTCCTAACAAATAATATTCAAGTAAAAACAGTATCATCCCTCACGTAGCGTCCGCAACAGTTCATTTACGGATTCTTGGTGAAACTGGAAACTTTAAAATATTTTATAAAAGCTGTTTTGAAATCCTCTGATTTTCCCCTATCTTTAATGTATTTACAATTTTCTATTACTATGACCGATTTAATGAAAATTGCAGAAACACGTGTTGAAAAAAAGTCACTTCCATTTTTTGTAGCGTCCGTCACAGCACTTCAAAAGCGAATATCTTTTTCCTCCAAAAGATGTATGTGAATTAACAAATGCCATTCGATAGCACAATCGATGGACTAATATTTATTGTCGGAAATCTGTGCCAAGATATCTAGTGTGGAACGGCAATGGGATACATTAAAGTGCAATAAAATCCGTACAAATCTATCGTCCGTCACGCAGGATTTGGCCATATCGAAAATACTTTTAAAAATTTTGTCCCTCTAGATCTTTTCGTTAAGGTCATATCTGACGGATAGGCGGACATAAACAATCTTTTTTTTTTTTTTATTTTTGTGTCTCCGCAAGTTTTTTATATGGAGGTATGTTGAAATGGTGACTGATAGTGACAAAATTTTCCACACTGGCTGGCATCGATGTAAGACTTCCTTGAGATTATAGTTTATTGGCATTTAAGTGTATTTAAGGTTTACTTTAGGCTGTTTCCATATGTGTTTGGTATGGGAGCTATTGGTAAATGTGAACCAAATTTTTTTCATCACAGCTATTAATTATCGGTTGTCATTTATTAGCAAATGAACAATTAAACTAGCCTATACAATAGTCGTGGTCATATATAAACCGATTTCAGTAATAAAATTTTCCAAATGAAGAATATTTTTGACAAATTTCAGTAGACCAGATCCTTTGTTAAGGGCCTATCCTGCCTTCAACAGACAAACAGACGATCATCGCTCAATTGTCTTAGAATTTTTTAAGGTTTCAGAATATATATCCCTTTTGGTTTTTGAACCAATATTAAGGAAGTCACTAACGGAATGACATTATTTTTGATCGTGTGTATAGAAAAGTTCTTACGCTTTTTAATCGAAATTTTAGTTTTTGAGATTTATCACTTTTTAGGTAAATGAACAAAATACTTATGTTCTTTTGAATATTCTCTCTACATTATGTTTTCGTTTTTTACACATCCGCATGTTAACATGATTTATGACTTTTCAAAAACTTTGATATTCTAAAATATCATAGAGCAAGTAAGAAAGTAAAGTTGGCCAAGCCCGACCACATATATATCCTACACTTATGGAGTGAAATACGGTACAATGAAAAAAGCATTTATTACAATAATAAATAATTGTAATAAATTGGGATCTTAGTGCAATACACTACAGTAAAACTTAAAAATAAGTTTTTTTTGGCTACATAGGCACGTACATTTGCTAAATATTTTAATTATACAAACATTTTTTAAAAACACTCATATTTAGGTATTTTCTTTGCAATAGAGCTGTAGTCAAATATGAACCGATTATCACAACATTTGGTATAGTGGTTTATGTTTGTATAAGCAAAAATTATACTTATGTTAATATAATGTACAGAAATTACAGAAAGTCTTACCTATAAGAGGTACTAGACAAATTGGACCGATTTTGGCTAATTTTAATAACAATTGTCCCAATTCTCATAAAAATTGTGACATGTAAATTAATTTTAAGTTAGACGGACATCGCTTAATCAGCTTAGGAAATCATTCTGACTCAATCGGTATACTTTAACGTCTTACAGCAATCTTTCTACATGTTACGTACATCAGCTCAAACTTATTATACCCTTCCCACCTGTGATGGTGTAGTGTACACAAATTACTATAGACAATGCAGTTTCTGTATGTCATGTTTTAAAATAAGTTTAAGGAAACTTTAATTTTTGATTCAAAATACATCATGTAGAGTATAGCTTTTTCAACTATTAAGAATTCTGTTTAATGACCGTAAACTATAACATGAACATCAAAGTAAATGTTTTGAGTTGGATGTTATCGCAGAAGAACTATTTAACTTTTAAACTTATAAAGAAAGGAAATTGAAAATTTACATTACTTATTAAAACAATGTTGTTTTTTTCGCTCAATTTATTAAAATAAAATTTAACTTAAAGCTATTTTAAATGAATATTACAACATATGGATTTTAAGCCACAAGATCATGAAAATTATTTCAAATGATTTAAGGACAAATCTAAAATAATTCGGATTATTTTCATAAAGTTATTCATTAAACTTCCCCAGATTTCATATGAAACATTGAAATTTTCTAAACCAACTTTACCCTCAAAATATACATATTTACGTTTCACATCAGTATTAAAAATCATGAAAAACCTGATATTTAAGCTCTAATTAAGTTTAAACTTAGGAGCACATTTGCAAAAACTACTCATCATAAAAGTACACATGTATTTATGCATTTATATACATATGTACATTAATTCCCTCCTTTACAATCGTGATTCTTACTAACTCTACCCAAGAAATTCTTTAGAACTTGTATTATAAATTAATTAATTACACTCACATGAGTTGTATGTGCTAAAACTTAAGTTTTCATGAAATTCCTTTCCAATTTTTTTTTTGTCTTGTTTTCGTATTTTCGCCAGTTTTACGTGCCTATTATATATTCACACTCTGTTTCTTCCATGATTTTAATTGTTAACAATTTCTAGTTGAAATTTTGCATGTGGTTGCCTTCGAAGAACCTGCCACATCGTGAATGGTAGACCGGTTTGATCGAGGTACAAATTTTGAGTTAACCCTCGAAAATTAATTGTAATCGGCTTTAAGATATCATTTTCGGGTATTAAAGTTACTTTTTTATGAAAGCTTTGTGTGTCGAGTATGGTCAAAGATGGATTGATCAGTGATTGCTATAAAACTCGGTACATTGATTTATATTAAATACAACAAGTAAAAAAAGCTATAGTCGGTCAAGCCCGGTTAAAGGACAAAAAACACTATTTCTTAAAGCATTCCTATGGGAGATGTCCGAAATATTGATCCGAAAAAAACTCAGTTATTCTGACTCGTTTGGTATACAATATACACTTTCCACCTATGCATAGGTGGAATGCATGGTTAAGGGTATAATAAAATTTATGGCTGTGAGGATCTTAATTTCTGAAGCTTGTTTCTAAAGACAGTCTCTAGTAGACTAGATTGAACCACATGTGATTGTTATGAACTATAGCATCGAGGTTGTAAACATCACGACATACATTTCGAAATCAAACCAAAAGTAGCTATAGAAAACACATGCCATTTCGGCCTAAGAAGGCTTTCTGGCCTGTTCTTAATTTTTGTTATTATAAGTACTTGCACAGGCAGATAAAGGTACTATTTTTTACCTATCTGCGTCAACAGTAAATATGGACATTGAATAAACGATGAGCTGAATATGCTTTACACTGACATCGACATAGTAAAACGAATAAAATTTGTCAAATCTTGGTTACGATCGAATGCGTAAAAGATCGAATCGCATGAAGTTCCAAATTATGCTATGCGTTTGACGAACAACGAGGAATAATTAGGGATGAAACGATACCGCCATGGTATCGATACTTTTACTCGATACAGTATCAGTTTCAATGTATCGATACCTACTCAGTATCGCAATAAAAGTATCGATACTTACTTGTATCGGTCTGGGGCTTACCAAGTTAGGACAAATCAGAACCGTTGATTGGTATCCAACATACCCTAGATCACAGGTAGGTCACTAAAATTTGCCAAATAAAATTCTTCATTTCTTGGAAAATTTTGGCATTGAAATTGGGCGAAATCGGTTCACATTTGACAATAGCTCCTTTATAACCCAAATAACAGGTATGATGATAACATTTCAGCGAAATAGATTCTCATTTACCTATAGCTGCCATACAAAACACTTATGGAAACAGCCTAAACTCCACCTAAAATACACTTAAATGCAAGTATATGATAACCTGTAATAGCTTTGGCCGCTAAATTTAGCACAAGAAAGTCTTATACCAGCCAATTTGCCAAATTTTGTTACAATCGGTCGCCATTTGACCATAGCTCCCATATAAAAAACTTACAGAAACACAAAAATACAAAAAGAAAAGGAGATTTATGTTCGTCTGTCCGTCAGATAAAAGCGCGACATCTCGTTAACTACCAAAGCTACGGAGACAAAATTTTACAAAAGTATTTTTGATATGCAACCAAAGTTGTGCATTGAAAATGGGTGAAATCGGTTCACACTAAGTTAGAGCTCCCATATAACCCCGCCCTGGGAAACACATGAATGCTGATAAATTGAGTACAATTGTAATAGCTATAACGACTAAATTTAGAATAAAGATGTTTTATGCAACTATTGGTCAGTATATCAAATTTTATAGGAATCGGTCCATATAAAAAACACTCCCGGAAACAAAAAAATATTTAGCAAGGACCAGTTAGAAGCTATTAAACTAGAAACTGTGACAGCTATTGTCACTAAATTTTGCAAAAAAGAATCTTTATATAAATGCAAGCCAGTGTGTTTTGTTACAATCGGTCAACATTTGGCTATAATTCTTATATATATATTACATCCCCTTTATAATATCTACAATCAAAAAGATTCGGAGGTACATGCAGCATATTAAGATTATGTATATGGTAGATGCGTTAGGCCCTCCTAAAAAAATATATGGACCTGTCGTATTACTATCAACTTCTTTATCCTAACTAAATATTAAGCTTAACGAAAAGTATTTAACAACTTATTAATGCAAAACCATACCCGGTTACGATAACGATTTTTTTTAAAGTAAATAAATACTAGGGAAACTACTCACACACTTTTGAATGTTGAACTATAAAGCTACTGCAACCGAAGTTATTCCAAATATTTTACCAACAATACCAACTAGCGTAACAACTTTTGTCCAATTTGGTTCACGTTTTTAATTTGCTGCACACTTGTAGATATATGAGATATGTTTTTAAATTTAACACAACTTGATGGTGGGTATATAAGATTCGGCTCAGCCGAATATAACACTCTTACTTGTTATATCTACAACCAAAAGATTCGGATGTACAATCAGCATTATTAAGATTGCACCAAGGAAATTAGATAACTATTAACCAAGGTCCAGACTTAGATGCATTAGGAACTTCTAACAAATTAAGTGGACCTGTCGTATTACTATCAACATGTTTATCATAACAAAATATAAAGCTAAACGAAAACTATTAAATATTATTAATGCTAAACTATACCCGGTTTTGGAATTACATTTTGTGCGAAGCAAATACTAGGGAAACCACTTAGATACTTTTAAATGTTGAACTATAAAGCTACTGCAACCGAATTTAGTCCAAATATTTTACCAACAATACCAACTAGCGTAACATTTTTTTTCGAATTTGAACCACATTTTGAATTAGCTGCACCCTCGTAGATATATGAGATATGTTTCTAAATCTAACACAACTTGATGGTAGGTTTATAAGAATCGGCACAGCCAAATATAACACTCTTACTTGTTATTACTTAAATGATATTTTATATCTTATTAAAAGTATAAAGCTACATATATTTTGTATCCAATATATATTTTATAAAGATTGTTTAGATATAGTCGGATTCGCTTTACGCGGTTTTTACATATGGGCGAATCCGAAAAACATTAAACCAAGGACAAAATTTTAAAACTGTAAAAATCGCGTATTTGTGTTTATGGAAAAATTTATCATATATTTAGAATATATAAAGGATACAATTTTTGATTGCTCTCTTCGTGAATGGCAGGTTTTTATTTGCACCCATCTCGAATTTTTATAATTTTTTTAAAATAACAGGTTTTTTAGAAGTTCTTAAAAATCGCAAAAACATCTATTAAGGTATCAAGTGTTAATAGGGGTTCAAAGTCTGCTTAATTGTATGCAATTAGATGTAAAAAACCATTAAAAGTAATTGGAGTGATATAAATGACGTCAAGTAAATAAGGGCTCATAGTGTGTAGCGTCCGTCATAGAAATAAAAGTTTTTTAAATTTGACTATGGCAATTTTTCTTTTTTCTCCAATTAAACTTAGTTCGTAAAGAGAACTTATAGTATGCTTTACATTAGGCTAAAAATATATAGATGTTAATATAGCATTTTGTGAACCGCCGTGGTATAGCAGGTTAGTCATCCGCCTAGCATACCAAAGGCCCAAGTTCGATCCCTGGCCAGACTCACTTGAAAAAATAAATTTTCAAAAAATCGGCGGTTCACCTCATAACTCTGCTAGCCACTGGTTATTGAGTATTAGGCTATGTAAAACTTCTCTAACTAATGCATTTGCCGTTCGGAGCCGGCGTTAAAACGTAGGTCCCTTTCAATGAGTCTAAAAATATAATCGGATGCAGCTCATTGTCTGAGAGAAGTACCCCTTGTTCCAATTGGAATGTTGTCGGGGAATTATATATATATATATATATAATATAGCATTTTACAGAATAATATGTATAGGAAAGTGTGTCCGTCACAGTATATATTTTTTACAAAATGATATTTATTAAATACAAAATTTACGAGCACATGTATGCCTTATTCATAAAGCAATAACACTGTCTATATCCACAGATTAAATTTAGGATATTAGGTGTTAAAAAAATATACAGTGGGGCAAATTTGATGCATTTAAAATTTGATTTTTTTTTTATTTTTGGGACTCTCTAACATCTAGCTGCAGTATCCTTTCGACGAAAAATAAAATGCAAAAAGTGTAAAACTTTATATAATTATATGTATGTAGCCGTTTTGTGAAATATGAAATTGTGCCCAAAAATCGCGAACTTGAAGGAAGTAGATGAAATTTGGCAACAAATAAAAAAATTATTTTCACTGATTAACGAATCCTTAAAAAAAATATAAAAAATTAATTTTTTTCCTAATAAAAAACATTCAAGTAAAAACTGTATCGTCCGTCATGTAGCGTCCGCAACAGTTCATTTATGGATTTTTGGTGAAACTGGAAACTTTAAAATATTTTTCAAAAGCTGTTTTGTAATTCTCTGATTTCCCTCTATCTTTAATGTTTTTACAATTTTTTTTAATGAAAATTTTTTGAAAAATTTTTTTTAATGAAAATTACAGAAACACGTATTGGAAAAAATGTCACTTCCATTTTTTGTAGCGTCCGTCACAGCACTTTAAAAGTGAATATAGTTTTTCCTCCAAAAGAAGTATGTAAACTAACAAATGCCATTCGAAAGCACAATCGATGGACTAATATTGTCGGAAATCTGTGCAAAGATATCTGTTGTAGAACGGCAATGGGATACATTTAAGTACAACAAAATCTGTACAAACGTATCGTCAGTCAAGTAAGAATGTCTAATATGATATACACGGTTTTGTCAGGAACATATCTGCCGCGAGGTACAGGTGTTTATAGAGGGTGGCTTTTCTTAGAATGTCAGGAAAAGGTACATTATTTTAAAGTCAATTAAAGTTAACTTTTTCGTGGTGACTTAACTTTTTGAGGACAACTTTTTTTTTGAGCCGGTCTAATAAGCGAAATACGCTAATGTTTTAAGCAAAAGGATTAAACGATGTGAAAATTTCAATTGGTTTCGGTATGTACTTTACTTTGCTTTAGCTTAGTGGCATATGATTGTTGATATTGTATTCTTATTATAACAAACCATTTACTTTAGAAATGGAATAACACAAAAAATTTCATTTCTGGGAAAAAAATTATATTAAATGTTTCTTTTTGTATATGGTAGACAATGCTCTTACTCTAAAGACTTGAGCTCTTCTTGATTTCAAAGGAAAGATGAGGTAGAACTCCAGAAAAGCCAACGTTTGTATACTACAGATTCACCCTCAAAATTTCTCTAAAAATATAAATGTAAATGAGGTGCCAAGTGAAACTCGACTAAAACAAATTTCCTGCCACATCATGCTATAGAGCATGAACTCAGTGACAACATGAACAGCAACTTCGCATTTTCACAAATCATTGCGTACAATATGGAATATCATTGCAGTCGTCACTTTCTACTAGAAGTTTCATCAGCTCAGCTTGACAATTTATCGATGAAAACGAATGTCTACACATACATGAGCTTGCATCTAAAATGAATTATTGCTATAGATTTTACATTGCTCTCACTGTTCATTGTTCATTGTCAAGTGAAGAAGAAAGGCGCATTATACTTTCAATAATTGTTTTACGATGTATCGGATGTTTCAATAGGATTTATCTGTGCAAAATCTAAGTATGAATTGAAGAAGAATGCACAATTTGAAGGCATTGTATTTTTGTTTTGAAACATTCCATATTATGACGAATAGCCAATCTGGCAAGACGAATAGAGGAAAATAAACACGCTTTATCCTGTTAGTTATTTGTTGCTTTATTCACAAGAAATCGGGTGTCAGTAAAATGCTCCTATTGTGTTATAGTTGCAACTGTGTCTTGTTAAGCTTGGGGTGCATCATAGAAAGTTGATCTTAAAATCCTTTGTTGTAATTGCATTTATGTTACTAAGGATTTTAAAGTAACCACATTCTCTTAAAAGTTTAAAGCTTTGAAATTAAAAGTTTATAAGTTACACTGCACAAGAGTGAAACAAATGCAAAATCGTGACTATATGGGCTCTATTCTACTATCAAATTGTAGTAAAACCCTATACATACTCAGTTTAGCCAATTTAGTGATACCTAAAAAAGATGTCATCAGTTTTACCAAATAGCTTATCAGCACTTAAAAAATATCGCTTAACTATGTTAGGCAAAAATATAGTCAAGAGTATGGCGAATATTTCTTGCTAAAACCTTATGATAAAAATGTATTTTATCTTAGACTTTTTTTAAAATAGTTCAAGAAAAATATGTTTGCTTTTAATTTTTCGATCATAACTTTTTGGAAACCCTGATTTTTCTAATCTATATACGGGAAAATTGTAGCCACGGTAAAGCTAAATAACTTTTGTGAATACATTAATATAATTTGAACGTGTCTAGATATCAAAAATCGGTCATAAAAACACCCTTGTGGTAACATACATACATATACTACATTAAAACTTATTGGCACAAGGGGTCTTTCTGACCGATTTTTGTTATCTAGACACATTCAGATTATATTACTGTGCTCACAAAAGTCAATAAGCTTTACCGTGGCCACAATTTTCTAAATATATAACTCTTATTTATAGCATATAAGCAATTAGTCCAGACGAGGTTATACGTTAGCTATGGTCATATGTGAACCAATTTTGCCAAATTTCAATACCAAAATATTCCCAAAAATGAAAACGGATAGGCAGACTGAGAGACAGACGGACAGACAGACAGATAAACCAACAGACAGACAAACAAACAGACAGACAGGCAGATAGATAGACAGACAGACAGACAGACAGACAGACAGACAGACAGACAGAAAGACAGACAGACAGACAGACAGACAGAAAGACAGACAGACAGACAGACAGACAGACAGACAGACAGACAGACAGACAGACAGACAGACAGACAGACAGACAGGCGGACGGATAGATGTACAGACAGACATCGCTTGTTTATTTTTTTTTAAATTCTCAAGTGGGCGTATAAGTCAAATATTAAAAATGAAAAATATGGATGATAAGATCAAAAGGATTTAATTAGTTTTTTACTTTTTCAATTTATTAAAAAACAAGTAAGAAATTGCTATATTCGGTCAAGCCCGACCATACGATACCCTTCACCATTAAGGCCAAAGGTGTTATTTTTCCTGTATGAAGACAAATATTTGCTAAGTTTTGCCATCATACAAACATTTTCTCAAAACTTATATATATAAGCTGCTTCCGACATTTGGACTTATATGAGAGGTCAAATGTGGACCGATTAGCTCGAAATTTGTCAAATTTATTACAGTTATTACAAAAATTATGTATGAAAAAAATAAACTTAAAATTCCCATTATCTGATTTACGAGCGTTTTAGTGATTTTTGTCTCATTTAGTGCGTTTTTAAAGAAAAGTTTGTACGGGAGCTATGGTCAAATGTGAACCGATTTTAACGAAATTTAGTACAGTGATTTAGGTTTACATAAGCAGTATTTGATTTTAATTTCGTGAAAAAATATTGATATTTGTGGCCAATATATCAATTCCGGGCAGTGGGACCTATGGGAGGTACCATAAATAATGGATCGATTTAGACGAATTTCAATAGCCATGGTCCCATTATCAAAGAAAATGATCTGTGCCAAATTTCATCGAATTATGTTTAGAATTGCGACCTGTAGTTTGATTACAAATTTACATGGGGGTCCAGCCGTCCAGCCAGAAGGACGGACGGACGGACATCGCTAAATCAACTCAAAAAGTGATTCTAAGCCTATTGTTATACTAAAAGGTGGGTCTAAGACAAATATTTCCATGCGTTACATACATCAGCACACACTTATAATACACAAACTTATAATGACCAAGAATGGAAAAATAGGGATAAAATACCCTTTTTCTTTGAAGTTGCATCACGGCTGGACCGATGAATACAATTTTTTCCAAAATGTTTTGTTTAGTCCAAGCAAGTGTTCTACATAAAGAAAAATTGACCATGCGCACTTGTAAGCCCTCTTTTTTTGATTTATCTAGAATCGGAAAACGGCTGCACGGATATTGATAATATGACTGATGTTTGTTAATAGTTTCACTGACGATAATTTGAAGATTTTTCATGATTATTTGATGGTTGTTTGACGACTGTTTGACAGTTGTTTGGTGATTGATAAACTAATGACTGTTTGAAGATTTTTAATGATTTTTTCATAATTGTTTTTTTTTAAGAGAAGTGGCACACAGGCAAATACTGCCTATGCAATTGTATATAGAATATATACGAATTGGGTTATATTCTTTGAAAAGGGGATAGTACAGAAGTAAAAGGTGGTGAAAGGGAGAGATAAAGCTTTAATTATTCAACACTGTAATTGCACATCAACATCTATTTGTAGAACAGTGAAGTTGCGCCTTTTGTTGTTATTTAGACGCATTTATTTAAGCTTTTTTGTTCTACAGGCAATTTTATTTATTTATCGTCGACGGAGGATGCTGTGGTAATTAATAATTTTAATAGAAATTAATGATTGCAGAAATTGATGTTGCGGAGACCAGGGATCAAAAACCCAGGCTCAATGTGATATTATGCTTAGAAGTCGATGTGCTAACCAACTAAGCCACAGTACCCACAAACGACGACTGTTTGACAGTTGTTTGGTGATTGATAAACTGATGACTGTTTGAAGATTTTTAATGATTTTTTGATAATTGTTTCGCGACTAACTGGCGATTTTATGTAGTTTGATGATCTTTTGACGATTATTTGATGATTGTTTGATGGTTGTTTGATGATTGTTTGATGGTTGTTTGATGATTGACTGATGCCGGTTCAATGATTTTTAATGATTGTTCGATAATTGTTTCACGATTAACTGAATTGACTATTCTTTGATGATTGTTTGAAGATTGTTTGATAGTTTTTCGATAATCTATAAATACAAAAAAAAAATGATCGTGTCGGTTTGTCTGTCTGTATGTTGTTTGATATTTATGAGTCTATTGCTTTCGAAAACGTTTAAACGTTATCGCCGTACCTGTGATTTGAAATCGTCTAATTATATTGATTTCCAGAAATCTTAATTGATATTCTATGTTGCCCTAAGATTTTAATACTTCAGACATTAAAATGTACATTTTACACACCTATTTTAAATAAAACATTAAACACTTTTTAAAGTTATTTATTTGTAGACCCTAAACTAAATAAAACAAATAAATCTTGTTATCTTTGATAGAAGTAACACTCCCACATTTCGTCCGCCATAATTCTTGCAAAAAAACTTTGGTAATTGTAAATTTATATATTTATATCGTCAGCTGCAATTAATTTAAGTGGCTTGGGAATATTTAGCACGAAGTTTTTCCTTATTTGTGACTAAACTCAATGTTAAATTAAGTGGAGAAATTCTTTGTTTTATTTATTAATTTTTTAGCTGGCGTTACACATTTAGAGCTCCTCTGTGTTCCCTTACACCAAAACAAACGTGACTATTTGGAGCAGGTTGTGAGTTTTACACTGAATTTTCAATTTGTTTAAATTTATTACTCTCCTTCGGTAGTTGTTTATTCAACCAAAACTTTTGGCGCTAACAAACACAAACGCCTCCAAATTTTAAGTTTCTGCAGATAAATGTGATGCACAAATTCATAAATTAACATGTTTTTTTGTCAATTCATGGCAGCGGCTTGTAGACATTGTTTTACTGGCAACGGAAAAGACTTTACCAAAAAATGATTTTTTGCCAATTGGTGTGAGGATGTTATTTTTTCGTGTTTAACTTTAAACTAAGTTTGTCTTGTTTTAATTACTATAATGCCATTCGTTTTGTTGTTTTAAAAAAGTTGTGATTTTTAATTGGTGCATGTCTAAAGTCAAGATAGGAAATACTAAAGAAACAATTTATTATGGTAAAAATGTTTTTTTACTGATGAATTCTTGTAATTAATAAAACAAGTTGGTATTCTGTTTTTTATATAATTTCATTTTAAATTTCTTACGTGACTGATTTCGAAGGCTAATTCGTATATAGGATCTTATTTGTCATTATATTAGTAGAAATTATGAAATTTAAATTAGAAATATTTGAAACTCAAATGTTGAGTACTGAATTTTCTTATAAACATATACCACATTGTATGTTTTTGTTATCTTAGAGTTGCCCGGTTAACATGGCTGTTCAAAGATATTTTTGTTAAAATTGTACACTGAAGATATAGCAATTAAAAGATACCTCTGGTCAAAGAAGTAGGGAGAGGGAAATCCCACTAAAACTGCTTTATATATCCTGGTGATATCGATTAGGGTTTACTCGCCATGGCAATAAGATCAAAAGATATTAAATTGGGGCCATACGACTTAAATAAATTTATTGGAAGGGGAAACAAAGCGGTTTTCTATCACCATTACTATGAAAACCCGCTATAAACTAATATAACTTAAGGTCAGTGAGAATTATCTGAGTACACTTAAAGACATCATTTAGAGGGCCCTTCTCACTATAACGAATGAGGCAGCCGATAATGGTCTTGCGAAAAACTAAACAATACTGAATTAGTTCAGTTCACCAGGATTTAGACAATTCTAGGAGAGGAACTTAAATATATCCTTACTTTTACAATTACTGGAAGAAGATCAATATAAAGTTTAATATCATAATAGGGTTAAAAAAAAACACAGTTGCACTATGGCAATTAGGGTTAATTTTTTATATTATTCACTGTTGACACTCGTCGACAGCATGATACAAAGACAACAAGATAACGTATTCACATTTTCAAAACATGTTTCTTCTGCGCATCTGTGTCTGATCTCGAAATAAAACATACAAACACATGCCGTTGCACACGGTCATAGAAAAATAGAATGGAAATAAGTCCATAACTTCTAAACCAGTTGTGTTCATATAGCAGATGTATTGGAGACCTTAAGTTTTGAACCTGGAAAGCCTAGATTTTACTGGGCGGCACAATCAGACCCCAAAGTAGGGCATCTCAGACTCATAAATCACTTTAAACGATATATAATTGTTATTTGCCAACCGATTTGGAGAATCATACTATACAACAAATGCTTAGGTCAATATCAACAAAAAACATTGCGACATGCATATCCTATCTCTTATGGCTTTAAAGATATTCGACTTCAAAAATTAAAATTTTAAATTTTCCTCTCATACTGCACCGATTTTTTTACTAATATCTGATGTAAAAATAAACCAATTTTCTTGATTTAAAGTTTTCAAAAAGAAGAACTGAATTTGAATATTTTACAAGCAAGAAATGTAATAAAAGATTTACTATATAAAACGTCATAAGTGCTTTAAGTTAATATTTTATAAAAATGAATTTAATTTTAGATATGCCAAGCAGTATCACATTTTGAAATGGAATTATATCGCATAAGGATGCGTTACTATGCGGAGCTCCGGAACTGATGACTCTTGACTTAATCAGGTGGGCTACTAAATCAGATAGGCTGCTCGTCTTCACAGGTCAATTATTGCATAAAGATTATAATAATTATTGTAGTATTTTTTTTTTGCCGAAGTTTGAAATAAAATAAGGCCTATGTCATATGTCTTCCTGAATTATAAAGCGGAGGTGTTGGCTAGACTTCAGAAGAACTAGAATCTTTTGTCTTGCCTGTGGCCACTTGCAAGCTTCAGTTTGTAAGATCCAAATGATAACATAAGTAGTCCCAATAAGTTAGTCAAACTTTTCGATATGAGGAAATCCTGCGTGACGGACGATACATTTGTACGGATTTTGTTGTACCTTAATGTATCCCATTGTCGTTCTACACTTGATATCTTTGCACAGATTTCATAGAATATTAGCGAATCGATTATGCTATCGAATGGCATTTGTTAATTTATATATTTCTTTTGGAGGAAAAAGATATATTATTTGTGCTAAATTCGCTATGTGCTTCAGTGAAATGCTTTTAGATAAAACCGTCGCGTTCTCAGCTAATAAGGAGATGTTTTACAAACTTTTGATGCAAATCGGTTATAAACGACATCGCTTTCATGTCTTATGTGATTTTGTCTCAGTTTGTTATTTAAAACCATTAAAAGCAATATGCACTTTTTGCACAATTTTCAAAATCTTTATAAAATATTAGTAAATAATGATTTTTTGGTGCGCTTTTGCTTTTAAGTGCTACATGGCAAAAACTCGGTTTACGCGGTAGTTTGGAAATTTTCATATATATTTGAGAGTGTACTCCACGAAAACGCGGCATTATGAAAAAATTATGTTGAAGATTTCGTCATTTACACCTGTCGTATGTTATACCTATATGGAGCACATTAACGAGATATATATCAAACGATGCAAAACAGAAGGATCTACAAACTCTTATCTATTTTTTGAGAATTCCCTAAGGTGGCCAAAAAATATGCGAAAAAAAATTAACAAAATTTAAAAGTGACCAAAACGAGCTTCAAATTTTGGCAGCCATTAAGTAGTATTAGAAGTGACGAAATTAAAATTTAGAGGGAAGTGGATTCATCCCCTAAATGTGGTGTATATTTTGTAGAACAATGACTTGGGTCCAAATATTAAAACGAATGCAAAAGAAGACAAAATATGAAGAAAAAGTTGAAAGCTTCAATTGATTTTTTAACGTTTTTTTTTAATTTGCATGCCAATTACGCTTGGAAACGCAAACTTGTGCTACTAAAATATTATGTTCAGTATACCTGAAGTCTTTCGAGTTCAAAATCTGTAATTAGATTTTCCGAACTCCTAAGGGGACAAAAGTTTTTCGAGGTGAAAGTCGGTTTCAAAGGAATAAAAACTGTTTAATTTGTGCCCATATACATTTCAGTATTAACACTCATGTCTTCTAAGTCAATTTACGAGTAGTGAATGAATAATAAACTTTTTGACAAATCCTTAATTATTACCCTTTTAGCTTTTGGTAAAGGTTATAAAAACTAGTACGAGTTTATCAGCTTTGAAAGGCAAGCAAATAATCCATTAGCTTAAATCGAATGAACCTCTTGAAATTATTCTGAAAATATCTCAGCTCGTTTCTGGTAAGTCTTAAATGTGCATTTTTAACTCTTCTACTTCCCTTGTATTTGTGCCCTTTATATGACCCAACCATAAAATATTAACAAAATTTCATATTTAAACACTCAGAGGATGATCCAAACTTATGCAATGCATTGTGTTGGAAGTAGGAAAATAGGTTATGGGAGGGAGGATATATGGAGTTGTTGTTGTAACTGCGATATTATTGTTAATATCGTAGAGTGGCAGTCCTTGGTCAGAATCCTAAGAATTCCGAGTCGTTCCGGTACGAAGAACCGACTTCCGTGGGAACGAGGATATATGGAGTAGTTTTTATTGCTTTGAATTTACCTATATTGCAATTGGCGGGGAAAACTTCTGGGGGAAGTGAATTCCACACACGAACTACACGGCTAAAGAAAGAACTATTGTAGAGTGTTGTTCGGTCTACCGGCCAATCGAATGAACTCTAACAGAATGACGTGTATTGCGTAAAAAAGACCGAGTTTCGGGTCTTTTTTACTTTTTTTTCTATTGTTAATACTTTTCCAAAGTATTAACAATAGAACAGTATGACACAACTCAAATTGAGACTATGCTCCTGTAAATCAATGGAATTGGACTGTCCCGATGAGCACTTTCGCCATTTTCTGCACTCGGTCGAGAAGCTCCAAAATAGACTTTGAAGCTCCGGCCCATATGTGAGGTGGTGTAAATAGTAAGAACATCAGATGGAGTGAAGTATCACTTGCACCGTTTTAGAAAACCGAGGCACTTGAATGCTTGTTTCGACACTTGAAAGATATATTTTGTCGAACGGTTCAAGAGCATCCTATTCCTCAATATGTATACCACGTATGTTTACGCCACGCGTTTATCCGTAATCATACAATATCTATTTGCACGACCCCATTCTCAAATTGTTTCTAAATCTCGGTTTAGTGATAAATTCATGGTTTGTCTCATAGCGTCAACCTCAAGAAGGCTTGGCCTACGATTGAATGAATATGAATGGCAAATATTACTATGATCTGCAAAAGAGTAGATAGGATTGGAAGATTGACTTAGAAAGTCATTTACAAAGATAAGAAATAGAGTTGGAGAAAGAACAGAGCTTGCGGTACCGCTGAATTAATCTTGAACTCGTTTGAAGAGAACCCATCTAAAACAACTCGCATAGAGCGATCTCTGAGGAAGATCGATATAAATCGAGAGGTTATTCCGACACCAAAGGCAATAAGTTTTGATAGAAGTGCTTCGTGCCACACTATATCAAACGCCTTGGAAATATTCCTCGGCAAATATGGCCATTTGTTAAGTTCTATTAAACTTCCAGTCAGGATTCATTTTACTCAATATGACGTAGGACCTATATGCTGATACATAGGAGCATACACTGAAAATAGCATTACATAATATGTGAACAGCCCATGAATGGAAAATATTCAGTGAAAGCGATTTTATTGATTATTTGACTGAACAAATCATTAATAGATGATTCTGAATGAAGGTGAACTCGATTCAATTATGTTCAATAGGAAAAAAAATTATAAAGTGGAATTAAGCTTGAATGTGTGTAAATCGTGTTTTGAAATGTGTAGGGGAAGGAACAATTTTAATTTTATTATTTTCTTTTAAAAACATAATTTTTGTCCTAGTAATGGATAAATAAAAGTTTCAAGTTCATATCTAATTATTTAAGGGGTAAATTTTGTGTTTGAAAAACAAAATTGGGTCAAATTGACCCATGGAGTGTATAAGGGTTAAAACTACCTATTATACAAATTTACAATCTATTTTTCTTCTTCTTCTTCTGTTATCCTTGACTCCCAGTGGAGCATAGGGCCTCAAATTCATTTATTGACCCCAATTTCGAATAATTGCAAACAAACAAACAAACAAACCTTTATTTTAAAAAGGATATTTTTAATTATTAACATAACTCTACCATTTCATTTACGCATGTGAGTGTATGAAATTAAATTTATCTTAAAAAGTTCATAATTTGCATTTGCTATGTTATATTTTACAGGGTGTTGCAAAAAAATATATCTTTTACACAAATCAATTATGTTACTAATCATTTTTTTCTGTGAAATTAAAGTGGATAAAACAACAATGAAAAACACATAACCTCATAAAATAAATAAACATTTCATTAGCACGCGTGTGTGCCTCAGCTTTCTCTCATTAGATAATCGTCTCCATTAGTTGCTTCCAATTTAGAGTTTCCCGAAATTTGTTTGATTTTATCTTTAAGGAATGTATAAATCACACAAAAATAATTGATGGAAAAAGGAAATTTGTTAGCAGTCTTACAATATTTTTCAAAGAAATTGTCGTCCTACCAAAAAACAAAAAAAATAATGAGCCAAAAACGGTCAGAAGTCATGACAAAAAACCAAAAAAATATCAAATATCTCTAAAACTATAAGAGATAAGGTAGTAAAGAATTTTTTTAAGACGTTTTCGAATCGGATCAAATTTGAGAAAGTTATACGGACCCAAAGGCTTTATATACACAAGGAGTTTAACTTTGGTCCACTGTAGAGCCCACTGTGCTATCGGTAGCGTCCTCAAACATTGCTCTAAAAGCCTTACTTCTTTTTAAATTGAAATATTAGTAGAAGAGGATTTGGGCTTTCAGGGCAACATTGAAGGTCGCATCTATCTTAAGCACAGTGGGCTCTACAGTGGAGCAAAGTTGCCCATCTCGGGTATATAAAACATTAGGGTGCGGATAACTTTCTCCAGTTTACTCCGATCCATTTACATTTTCGAAAATTTCTTAGAAAACTTGAGAAAAAAACGTGCCAACTGTACCACATTATCTCTTATAGTTTAAGAGATACTCGACTCCAAACATTTTTTAGCATATTTTTAATGACTTCTGGCCTTTTTTGGCTTATAAATTTTTTGTTTTAAGACAGACATTTTTTAAATAAAAATTAATTTTTTTTCAATATTTATGAAAATTTTTTTCAAAAGGCTACATTTTTTTAACGTTTTGCTTATGGAGTTTTCAAAACTACCATATTACAAATCAAGGTATAGAAGTGCAACATCTTTATATTATAGAGTCATTGATACTTATGGAAGCTTCTACTTGCAATACTTAGTAAATAACACTATTTTTTACTAACCTTTTATCATATATGTTCCGTCTTATAAAATTGTTAATTAAACCACGTTCTAATATAATTATGATATGTATGTAACGAAAATGTTTTTTATATAATTATACAACGAAAAACAAAATACTTGCAAAAATGTCATTCTAAAATACTCTTATCTAAAAAATCTTACAAAATTTTCCAAGATGCAGAGAAAAGTGCAAAAAGTAAATGGAAATAAAAAATATGAGAAGAGCTCTTCACTTGCTTTTAGAATTAGTTATGAGTAACAAGTACAAAATAATATTTTAATTAAAATATTTGAATCAAAGATTAATAATTAAAGAAATAAATTTGCAAATATGTCATAAGACAGAAGAGGTATGTATTAATATTATTAGTTAGTCAGTTATTAGTTGTGGTGTGGTTGGTTTATTCAAGGGGCTTTCTAAAAATTAACTATATCTATTGGACTACCTTAAGAATTTTAAGATACTCATGAAAGCACACTTTTAAGGTTGAATTTCAGAATACTTTATCTTATTGAAATTCATTGAAAACTTTATCTTATTGAAATTCATTGTTGTCTCTAACGGGCATCATTAATGATATATTTTTGGTACCAAGTGTCGCTGACCGTTGTTGACAACCAAAGCATTAAACACATAGACAACAGCAGGCTACACGAACACCGACTACAAAAGTCGTTGGCTGCAATCGTCGCCTCGTAGTCAGCGGCAGATACATTTTGAAACACCTGTTTATGAGTGGTGCCAATATCGCGTTTATAAGATGGACAAAATAACAATTTAAATTTTGATAAAAACGAAACGGTTTTCCTGTACCTGATAGTATGTCTATATAAAAAAAAAATTATAGAAAGATTTTGGTGTGATCTCTTAAAGTTTAAGAGCTATGCGGTTTTTAATAAATAATAATATGGTATAACTTTAAATGTTTATATCCGGTATTAACTTTTTTGGTATCAAACAAAAGCTACTGAAAGTATCTTTTATATTCTTATATATTCTATATAATATTCTTTATAATGGATTAAGACCTCATATACTATAAACTTATTTCTGCAACCGACTTTTTTTTTAAATTCGCATACCTTAAAACAATATAGAAATAAGTATGCTCGTATATATAATGAATTGTATAAAGGACATACTGGGCTTTTATATAACTTGAACTACGTAGCTCTAGCACACGTAGCATGTGAGCTAGACAGTTTAAAAAATAACTTTTTAAAATTTTACTTATATTGAGTTAGAGTTATATAAATATAAATTTTTACATAATATTTTATAAGATATTATTATATACATTAAATATATAAATATTTGATATGTAAATTGTTTACATAAACTCTCCCCATTGTGTTTATGGTAAATAAAGTCAAATGGTTTAAATCGCTCATTTTTTTCAATATTATATGGTGTTGACAGCACTAAATCTATTATTGTCGCCAACAAAAATAGAAAGTAGTTTAATTTTGGCTACAGCTACAACGGTGGTCGGTAGTCGTGTAGCTGTGTCGACTCTAAAAAATGTATTTCTATTTGAATATATGTATTCTAATTTTGGCAGGTTGTAGCCCGTAGCCTGCTGTTGTCTATGTGTTTAATGCACAACAGCTTATCAGTGATACTTTAATAAAAACTATTACACTAAATCAGAGATTTTTATCTTTTATTGATAATTTAAAACGACACTACAACATATTTTCCTTTCTACTGCCTTATATCCCTTAAAACTCCAAAACCTTTCAAAAGATATAGAAAGCAATGGCCAAGTCTCATAACATCCTTGCAAATTGCATTTAAACAGTATTACCTTAGACTTAAGGCTTAATTACCTGGAACATATAAAGTATTCAAAGAATATAAGCAATAATATTACATGGATTTAAGCCTCAAAGTATCACCATAAGAACTTTTTTTTGCTGCATTGTAGTCGTCACCATTAACCAGATTCAACTTCATAAATTCTACAGATACATCTCCATTCAGGTTCGAAGTAAACTTATCACATAAAGTTATTAAATGCTGAGCATTCAAGTGTAGGCAAACTCATAACTCTAACTATGTTTGCAGCTATGTACTCGTATGTATGTATCTATGTTATGAATACTCGAATCTGAAAGTTTTAAGTCATTCTCGTTTTAGATATTCAAATGATGGATAGTTATATCAACACAGAAGCTTCACAAGAAATATCTGATACAAAATTTAATGAAGATATTTTACCTTTTTTTGTCCAAAAAAAATTTAATATACTTTAAAAATAATCTTTGCATTTGTTGGCATCAATTTAAATGGACTTTAAGTTTTGAGAATTTATTTCTATACAATTAACTTTTAAGTTATGCAACATAAAACTTTGTATATAAGTCTTTATTTTAATACACTTGTTTTGTAAATATTTACTCGTATCTTTAGTAAGTTATCTATAACATAAATTACATAAAATATATTAAACTGATTAAACCATAAAGTACTTAAAGGTAACTTTACTTTGTATATCTCAATATACATAAAACATACAAAAATGGCCTAACTTCCCGTATGTGTCAGAAACAGAGATTTCAGTTAAATTAAGAAAATAAATTATATGAACTAAATGTCTCTTTACACGAGGGGTACTCTTTAAGCATTTTCAAAATTTCCTATAAAAACAGGAAATTTTTTAAAAATTTCCTATTTTTTATGGGAAATTTTTCAAAAATTTCCTATTTTTTATAGGAAATTTTTCAAAAATTTCCTATTTTTTATAGGAAATTTTTTAAAAATTTCCTATTTTTTATAGGAAATTTTTCAAAAATTTCCTATTTTTTATAGGAAAATTTTCAAAAATTTCCTATTTTTTAAAGGAAATTTTTCAAAAATTTCCTATTTTTTATAGGAAATTTTTCAAAAATTTCCTATTTTTTATAGGAAATTTTTCAAAAATTTCCTATTTTTTATAGGAAATTTTTCAAAAATTTCCTATTTTTTATAGGAAATTTTTCAAAAATTTCCTATTTTTTATAGGAAAATTTTCAAAAATTTCCTATTTTTTATAGGAAATTTTTCAAAAATTTCCTATTTTTTATAGGAAATTTTTCAAAAATTTCCTATTTTTTATAGGAAATTTTTCAAAAATTTCCTATTTTTTATACGAAATTTTTCAAAAATTTCCTATTTTTTATAGGAAATTTTTCAAAAATTTCCTATTTTTTATAGAAAATTTTTCAAAAATTTCCTATTTTTTATAGGAAATTTTTCAAAAATTTCCTATTTTTTTATAGGAAATTTTTCAAAAATTTCCTATTTTTTTATAGGAAATTTTTCAAAAATTTCCTATTTTTTTATAGGAAATTTTTTAAAAATTTCCTATTTTTTATAGGAAATTTTTCAAAAATTTCCTATTTTTTATAGGAAATTTTTCAAAAATTTCCTATTTTTTATAGGAAATTTTTCAAAAATTTCCTATTTTTTATAGGAAATTTTTCAAAAATTTCCTATTTTTTATAGGAAATTTTTCAAAAATTTCCTATTTTTTATAGGAAATTTTTCAAAAATTTCCTATTTTTTATAGCAAATTTTTCAAAAATTTCCTATTTTTTATAGGAAATTTTTAAAAAATTTCCTATTTTTTATAGGAAATTTTTCAAAAATTTCCTCTTTTTTATAGGAAATTTTTCAAAAATTTCCTATTTTTTATAGAAAATTTTTCAAAAATTTCCTATTTTTTATAAAATTTCCTATTTTTTATAGGAAATTTCCTATTTTTTATAAGAAATTTTTCAAAAATTTCCTATTTTTTATAGGAAATTTTTCAAAAATTTCCTATTTTTTATAGGAAATTTTTCAAAAATTTCCTATTTTTTATAGGAAATTTTTCAAAAATTTCCTATTTTTTATAGAAAATTTTTCAAAAATTTCCTATTTTTTTTTAGGAAATTTTTCAAAAAAACAAGAATGTTTTTTTAGGAAATTTTTCAAAAATTTCCTATTTTTATAGGAAATTTTTCAAAAATTTCCTATTTTTATAGGAAATTTTTCAAAAATTTCCTATTTTTATAGGAAATTTTTCAAAAATTTCCTATTTTTATAGGAAATTTTTCAAAAATTTCCTATTTTTATAGGAAATTTTTCAAAAATTTCCTATTTTTATAGGAAATTTTTCAAAAATTTCCTATTTTTAGGAAATATTTCAAAAATTTCCTATTTTTAGGAAACATTTCAAAAATTTCCTATTTTTATAGGAAATTTTTCAAAAATTTTCTATTTATATAGGAAATTTTTCAAAAATTTCCTATTTTTATAGGAAATTTTTCAAAAATTTCCTATTTTTATAGGAAATTTTTCAAAAATTTCCTATTTTTATAGGAAATATTTCAAAAATTTCCTATTTTTATAGGAAATTTTTCAAAAATTTCCTATTTTTATAGGAAATTTTTCAAAAATTTCCTATTTTTATAGGAAATTTTTCAAAAATTTCCTATTTTTATAGGAAATTTTTAAAAAATTTCCTATTTTTATAGGAAATTTTTCAAAAATTTCCTATTTTTATAGGAAATTTTTCAAAAATTTCCTATCTTTATAGGAAATTTTTAAAAAATTTCCTTTTTTATGGGAAATTTTTCAAAAATTTCCTTTTTTATGGGAAATTTTTCAAAAATTTCCTTTTTTATGGGAAATTTTTCAAAAATTTCCTATTTTTATAGGAAATTTTTCAAAAATTTCCTATTTTTATAGGAAATTTTTCAAAAATTTCCTTTTTTATAGGAAATTTTTCAAAAATTTCCTTTTTTTATAGGAAATTTTTCAAAAATTTCCTATTTTTATAGGAAATTTTTCAAAACTTCCCTATTTTTAGGAAAATTTTCAAAAATTTCCTAATTTTATAGGAAATTTTTCAAAAATTTCGTTATGTTATAGGAAATTTTTCAAAAATTTCCTAATTTTTTAGGAAATTTTTCAAAAATTTCGTTATTTTATAGGAAATTTTTCAAAAATTTCCTATTTTTATAGAAAATTTTCCAAAAATATCCTTATTTTATAGGAAATTTTTCAAAAATTTCCTATTTTTATAGGAAATTTTTAAATTTTTTATAGAAAATTTTCAAAATTTTAATACTTTTTATAGGAAATTTTCAAAATTTCCTATTTTTATAGAAAATTTTCTAAATTTCCTTTTTTTATAAGAAATTTTAAAAATTTTCCTTTTTTAAAAAGAAATTTTCAAAATTTCCTTCTTTATAAGAAATTTTCAAAATGTCGTTTTTTTACAAGAAATTTTTTTATTTTTTATAGGAAATTTTCAAAATTTCCTTCTTTTATAGGAAATTTTCAAAATTTCTTTTTTTAATAGGAAATTTTCAAAATTTGATTTTTTTATAGTAAATTTTCAAAATTTCCTGTTTTTATAGGAAATTTTCAAAATGTCCTTTTTTTATAGGAAATTTTCAAAATTTCCTTTTTTTATAGGAAATTTTCAAAATTTCCTTTTTTTATAGGAAATTTTCAAAATTTCCTTTTTTATAGGAAATTTTTTTGTTAAATAACTTTTTTCCCCTTTAAATTTCCTAAAAAACTTTTTAGTAGTTAATAACGATTTTGGCACTTTTTCTGAGGTAAAACTCAGTTAAGTTAATCACTTTATCTGTAAAAATGATATGAAATATGAAAAATCTCATATTTTCATTAGATTTGGGTTTGAAATGTTTAATGAGCTGAAAAAAGTTTTGGTGGTTTCAGTGATTTCACAAGGACGCACAAAGGAGTACAATGGACAAAATATTGGAAAAAAAATTGTATACAACAATCATATATGCCATAGCAAAAATATATAGCTTTTGGCAATATACACATTTTGATTACTTATTTAGAAAATAGATACCATTAGGGTAAACGGTAAACTAGTTTCCGTAATCTTCAATAAATTTAATTCATAGCTAAGTTTACCGATGTTTATTCCTTAGCTATTTGTACATACAATTTTAAATAAACACACCTAAACAAAAATCAAATATCTACCCCATTGTGCATTTTAGAAGATTAATAACACTACTTAGTAAGTTAGATTTGGAGATTCTTGGGTAAATTGTTAGCATTTCTTTTCTTTTTCACTTGTTAATGTATAAACCCATAACAACATATTTACATAAGTAAATATGGAATTTTTCATCATTTACCAAGGACGACTGAAAAATTTTTCTTGTTATGAAAATTTATAGCATATCATGTTTATTAATAAATAATAAGCTAACAAATTTTTAACTTGAACGATAATTAAGGAAATAAAATTTAATTAGGTGTATTAAATAATAAGACATTGTAGAGCAGTTTGAATGGAAATTTTGGAAAATAATTTCATGACTTTAACTAAAATATTTGATTTCCAATTTGATTTTGATTAGTTTGTATACTAGTACATATGTATACAACAATATTGAATTTGTATATTTTAATACTATTACTATTACGATTATCGGCTTTTGCGACTATTATAGGTATAAGTACTATTACTAGTACCATTAATATAACTATTACTATTATTTATTACCATAACTAATACAATTCTTTTAATTTAAACCACCTTAATGGCAAAATCTTTTTATTGAAATACTTATAAAAGTACATACATACGTTCGCAAAAATGTTTGTATATAGAACCTTTTAATTTTAAAGTATTTATTTACACAAAATTCTTTGAAACAATTTGAGATTATTTTAACATTTTAGTTTTTTCTTACTAAATGCTTGTATTGTAATTCCTTTTTCGAAATTTTTATTTAGAATAAAAAGAATTCTTTTCCGAAAAAAGAGGAAATTGCAGTTCAAGTGGTAAAATATTTCACTTTGTTAAAAGCATATGTAAATCTCGAGAAGAAAATTTTACTTTTATTTAGTTTTCAATATAAAAGGTTTCAAGTATGAGTATGTAAGATAAAATATATGTTAAAATCAAAAATATGTTGATATAAAATTCAATACATACAATACTTAAAATAAATTAAATTATACATTTCAATGAAATGTAATATTTATGAGTATCATGAAACAAGATTCATAAATGTTAAATTAAATTATATTTCTTATTATTGGAATACAACAAGAATAACTTCACATAAATTGAAGTATATATGTAAATGGGAGGCTTATATACTTCATAGGAAGTTATAAAAATTTTTTTAAAATTTCCTTCTTTTAAAGGAATTTTTTTTTATAAAAAATTTTTCAAAAATTTTAATAATTTTATAAAAAAATTTTCAAAAATGTTCTATTTTTATAGGAAATTTTTAAAAAATTTTCTATTTTTATAGGAAAATTTTCAAAAATTTCCTATTTTTATAGGAAAATTTTAAAAAATTTCCTATTTTAATAGGAAATTTTTCAAAAATTTCCTATTTTTATAGGAAATTTTTCAAAAATTTCCTATTTTTATAGGAAATTTTTCAAAAATTTCCTTTTTTTTAGGAAATTTTTCAAAAATTTCCTATTTTTTTTAGGAAATTTTTCAAAAATTTCCTATTTTTTTTAGGAAATTTTTCAAAAATTTCCTATTTTTTTTAGGAAATTTTTCAAAAATTTCCTATTTTTTTTAGGAAATTTTTCGAAAATTTCCTATTTTTATAGGAAATTTTTCAAAAATTTCCTATTTTTATAGGAAATTTTTCAAAAATTTTCTAGTTTTATAGGAAATTTTTCAAAAATTTTCTATTTTTATAGGAAATTTTTCAAAAATTTCCTATTTTTATAGGAAATTTTTCAAAAATTTTCTAGTTTTATAGGAAATTTTTCAAAATTTTTCTATTTTTATAGGAAATTTTTCAAAAATTTTCTATTTTTATAGGAAATTTTTCAAAAATTTTCTATTTTTATAGGAAATTTTTCAAAAATTATCTATTTTTATTGGAAATTTTTCAAAAATTTCCTATTTTTATAGGAAATTTTTCAAAATTTTTTTATTTTTATAGGAAAATTTTCAAAAATTTCCTATTTTTATAGGAAATTTTTCAAAAATTTTCAATTTTTATAGGAAATTTTTCAAAAATTTTCTATTTTTATAGGAAATTTTTCAAAAATTTTCTATTTTTATAGGAAATTTTTCAAAAATTTTCTATTTTTATAAGAAATTTTTCAAAAATTTTCTATTTTTATAGGAAATTTTCCAAAAATGTTCTATTTTTATAGGAAATTTTTCAAAAATTTCCTTTTTTAATAGGAAATTAAAAAAAAAGATGGGAAATTTAAATTTAATAGGAAATTTTTAAAAAATTTCCTTTTTTAATAGGAAATTTTTAAAAAATTTCCTGTTTCCTATTAAAATAGCAAATTTTTTTTAAATTTTTCAAAATTTTTTCAAAAATTTCCTATTTTGATAGGAAATTTTCTTAAATATTTGTTATCATAATTACCCAGTTTAACAAAGAAATAAAGAGTGTTCTAAAAAAAATATGCATTTACTATTTTAGACAAAATTTATCCATAGTGCAAGAAATAATTTATTTTTTGATCAAGTTAGTTTCTATAGATATGTAAGATACTATTATTTTAGAAATTATTAATTTTCAATAGTTATTTCAATCAAAATGGACTGCGAAAAAAAAGTCCGTGAAAATATAATTAAAACTTTTCAAAAAAATCCGTCATTTACTTTTAAAAAAATAGCTAAAAATTTGAAAGTTGACCCTCGAACGGTTTCTAATGCCATCAGACGGTATAAGGAAAACCTGAGCATTGAAAGAAAACCTGGATCAGGGAGGAAAAAAGGTCCTACAGATATTGGTAAGGCAAAAGAAGTCGAGCGACTCATTCGAAGAGCGCCTAACACTTCTTTAAGAAAAGCAGCTCGTACGGTGAAATGTTCTACGAATTTTGCACATAGAGTCAAAGCTTATGCTGGACTGAAGACATACAAAGTCTAAAAGGTTCCAGATCGCAATGCTATAAAGAACTTAGAAGCAAAAAAACGAGCGAAAAAATTGAAGTCTGATTTTATAAAAAAAATACACCTGTTGTGTGATGGATGATGAAACATACGTACTGGCAGACTTTTCTCAACTTCCTGGTCAAGATTTTTATGTTGCTGATAAACGGGGCAATGTTCGGCAAGAGTTTCTCACAAAAAAACAAACAAAATTCTCTAAGAAGTTTCTCATGTGTCAAGCTATTTGCAGTTGTGGCAAAAGAAGTAAAGTATTTGTGGCATCTGGGACAATAAACACAGAAATTTATATAAAGGAGTGCCTACAAAAACGGTTGTTACCCTTTTTAAGAGAGCACAGAGTGACTACATTTTTTTGGCCCGATTCGGCATCATGCCATTATGGAAAAAAGGCACTTGAGTGGTACTCAAATAATAATGTCATTTTTGTACCACGAGAGGCAAATCCACCTAACTGTCCAGAACTTCGGCCTGTGGAAAGGTATTGGGCTCTGCTAAAAAAGGAATTGAAGAACACAGGAAAGATTTCCTAGAACATGTCTGATTTTAAGCGCAGGTGGAACACATGCCCCAAAAAGGTATCAGAAGCAACTGTAAAATCTTTAATGGGAGGGTTTCCGAAAAAAGTCGATAATTTTGCAAAACCCGAGTACGAAGTAAACATTTTAATGCTAAATGATTTTGTATAATATGTCATTATATTTCCTTTTTTTTTGTAGAGTTTTTATATTAAAAGGTTTGATTTTTATTTAAGAAAATCCAACTACAAATTTTATTTAGAGCACTCTTTACCAAATAAATCATATATAATAAATAAATACTTGAAGATATATACTAAATCACGGTTTGTATTGTCAAGTAGATTTCTATTAAAATAAATCCCTAAATACTTTAGAGATGGCTTGGTATTTAATATTTTGACCATGAACCATAATATAACTACAAGTGCAAAACAACAAAGAACAAACTAAAACGCTGTCATGACAATCTCATATTGTAAAATAATCCACACGTAGATTTACCAATGAAATATTATATATCCTTGACGACAGCATGTCCCCAACATACATACAAATACAATATTTTGTCATAATATCTTTAATTTAGCCACATAATTGTCTTTCTTGGTTTTGTTTTAATGACAACATTAAAATTGTCTTATTCTAAGTATTTGGGATTTATAAATGTTTCTTAACCGGAAATACAATATAATGTTAACAATACATAATGAAGATGTATGTATTTGTGGTAGGAAAATGTGTGTCATTAAATCTGATCCGTTTTGTTTATATTTTTGTTTGTAAATAAACAGACTTAGAAATATGATTTTTCTCACCAAACGGAAACAAATCCTACTTAAAGGCCATTTTGTATTATTCTTCTGAAACCGTAACAAGTAAGAGTGTTTTATTCGGCTGTGCCGAATCCTTTATACCCAACATCAAATTGTATATAATTTAGAAAAATATCTCAAATATCTACTAGGGTGCAGCTAAAATTCAAATTGTGGACCAAATTCGAAAAAATTTGTTACGATAGTTGGTATTGTTGGTAAAATCTTACTAATAAATTTGGTACCAGAATCTTTGTAGTTCAATATTTAAAAGTAACTTAAAAATGTTTAAAAAATTTCCTTTAAAAATAAAACATTTTTGAAAAATTTCCTATTAAAATAGGAAATTTTTGAAAAATTTTCCATAAATATAGGAAAAATTTTCTTTAGAAATAAATTTAGGAAAACTTTTCTTTAAAAATAAGAAACTTTTGAAAAATTTCTTATAAAATTAGTAAATTTTCCTATAAAATTAGTAAATTTTTGAAATATTTCCTATAAAAATAAGAAATTTGTGAAAAATTTCCTATAGAAATAAAAATTTTTTTGAAAAATTCCCATAAAAATAAGATATATTTGAAAAATTTCATATAGAAATAAGAAGTTTTTCATAAATTTCCTATAAAAAAATAATAAATTTTTGAAAAAAATACTTGAAAGTAAGAAATTTTTGAAAAATTTTCTATAAAAATAAAAAGTTTATGAAAAATTTCCTATAAAAATAAGAAATTTTTGAAAAAATTTCCTATAAAAATAGAAAATTTTTCTATAGAAAATTTTCGGTATAAAATTTTTTATAGAAAATTTTCGGTATAAAATTTTTTATAGAAAATTTTCGGTATAAAATTTTTTATAGAAAATTTTCGGTATAAAATTTTTTATAGAAAATTTTCGGTATAAAATTTTTGTATAGAAAATTTTCGGTATAACATTTTTCTATAGAAAATTTTCAGTATAAAATTTTTCTATAAAAAATTTTCGGTATAAAATTTGTCTATAGAAAATTTTCGGTATAAAATTTTTCTATAGAAAATTTTCGGTATAAAATTTTTCTATAGAAAATTTTCGGTATAAAATTTTTCTATAGAAAATTTTCGGTATAAAATTTTTCTATAGAAAATTTTCGGTATAAAATTTTTCTATAGAAAATTTTCGGTATAAAATTTTTCTATAGAAAATTTTCGGTATAAAATTTTTCTATAGAAAATTTTCGGTATAAAATTTTTCTATAGAAAATTTTCGTTATAAAATTTTTTTATAGAAAATTTTCCTTATGAAATTTTTTTATAGAAAATTGTCGTTATAAAATTTTTCTATAGATATTTTTCGGTATAAAATTTTTTTATATAACATTTTCGGTATAAAATTTTTCTATAGAAAATTTTCGGTATAAACTTTTTCTATAGAAAATTTTCGGTATAAAATTTTTCTATAGAAAATTTTCGGTATAAAATTTTTCTATAGAAAATTTTCGGTATAAAATTTTTCTATAGAAAATTTTCTTTATAAAATTTTTCAAAAAGAAAAATTATTCGCATTTGATCCCTACTGTTACATTTATTTATTAACGTAACAGACAATTTATTGACAAAAGCCAAGAATATTTTTGCCATATTTCAGTGATCTAGCTCCTTTTGGCCCTATAGTGCTTTTAACTGGCAGACAGACAGGCAGCTGGTGATCGCTCAAACGTTTTATAATTTCATAAGTATTCGGAATGGTTTTGGTTTCTGAGCCAGTATTAAAGAAGTTACAAACGGAATGAAAACCTCAACATACCCCAAATTCATTTTTATAGTAGGTATAAAAATCATAGGATATTATACGATATTTAAATGAAATATGAAAAACAGCCTACACACATACATAAATATTTATTTAAATAATACATATAACGTTTATGTATACACGCGTGTGAAGTCAGACGGTAAAATAAATATAAATGTTTAGATGCATCCCACTTGAGGTGAAGAAATGAAAACAAAATATTTGGGGGATTTAGACGGTGTGCTATCTATCATATTATAATAATATTTAAAATAACCTTAATAAAAAAGTCTTTATAAAATTTTACATTATGATAACTCAATATGTTATGACGACACCTTGTGATCCCTTGGTAATATTTTTCATTTTACACCGGATAATATTAATTCAATATAATTGAAAATAATCATTTGTTAAAGTATCATTTTCTTATATTTCCTGATAATAAAAGGTTTATTCCGTACCCAGAAATTTTGTCATCCCCCACAAAAAAAGTGAAGTAAAAGTAGATATATGTATATATAATAAGTATGTATACATATGTATAACTTTCTTATGGAAAGTATTAAGGAAATGAAGTCAAATTATGAAAATGTGTGTGATTTGTTCATTATCCCTAAGGCCGTTAATACTTATAATGTCTTACTGTAGCTTCCCTAGCAAAGTTATAAATGAGTCTTAATAAATCATAAAATATTTTTGGCTGAATATATAAGTAAGTTAGACCGGCTCGATTTATATAGACATGCAATCAACTTTTATATAAACCCCCAAAAATTAAGTTGAGTTATTCAAAGAAATAATCATGTAAACTTTTGTCTATGATTTTTCCTGACTAGCTAATAGATGGAAAGATGATTTTTCAGAAAATATGATGACCAGGAAAACTATTTTCATCAAACCAGTCTAAATCAAATTCATACTTTTGTTTTGTTAAGTCAAACCCATCTAATAGACTAAAAATATAAACCCAAAATTATTTTAATAAAACAGAAAAACAACAGACATCAAAATGTTTTTGACATTCATGACTGACCTTTAATATTATGTATTTATATCTATGGTTTAAATATACAGACACGTGTTAAAACAAAAACATAAGATTATACTTTGTTATGCCTGAAGAGATTACACCAAAAAAGGAAAACGCACAAAATTTTACTAAATAATATTTGGAATTAGCTAAAGTGGCTATAGTATTAAGGCAAACACTTTTATTGAAATGAAAGTTATGTGAATGAATTGGGTTGTAATCTTAGTAGTACGTCAAATAGTAAAGACTATAAATGATTATTATGATTCTTGGCCTTATGACGCAATAACGTTTTGCTTTAACACTTCAAATCAGAAATCGTTAAATCAAGTGTTTGCAATTCATTTATGATTTGGTTTATTCGTTATAACTTGGGGATGGTTGCGATGTTTAAGGATTTCTGCAGAACGTGTTGAATTGACTTAAGCTGTCATCTATTAACACGAATATTTGAAGTACAGGCATGTGAGTTTAATTTTCTACATTCATCACTTAAACATCACGCTTTAGTTTTGATAGTTTTAAAATAACAAGATTTGATAGATTTATTGGAGTATACAAATATGTACATATATTTCTATAGAAAATTGTTATATAAACAAATTTTTCTATAGAAAAATCTGTTATACAAATTTTTTTTCAATTGACAAATGTGTCATATGCAAATATTTCTAGAGAAAATTATTTTATACACAAATTTTTCTATAGAAAAATGTGTTATACACAAATTTTTCTATAGAAAAATATGTTATACATAAATTTTTATATCGAAAAATATGTTATACACAAATTTTTCTATCGAAAAATGTGTTATACACAAAATGTGTTATACACAAATTTATACACACATTTATACACACATTTTTCTAAAGAAAAATGTGTTATACACAAATTTTTTTAAAGAAAAATGTGTTATACAAATGTTTCTATAGAAAAATCTGTTACAAACAAATTTTTCAATAGAAAAATCTGTTATACACAAACTTTTCTATAGAAAAATCTGTTATGCACAAATTTTTCTAAAGAAAAATGTTTATACACAAATTTTTCTACAGAAAAATGTGTTATACACAAATTTTTCTATAGAAAAATCTGTTATGCACAAATTTTTTTTAAAGAATAATGTACACAATGTACAAAATGTACACAAACTCTTCTATAGAAAAATATATTATGCAAAAAAATATGTGTTATACACAACATTTTTATAAAAAAAATGTATTATACAAAAATGTTACTATAGAAAAATGTGTTATACACAATATTTTTATAGAAAAATGTGTTTTACAAAAATTTTACTATAGAAAAATGTGTTATACACAAATTTTTCTATAGAAAAATGTGTTATACCCAAATTTTTCTATAGAAAAATCTGTTATACACAAATTTTTCTATAGAAAAATCTGTTATAAACAAATTTTTCTATAGAAAAATCTGTTATACACAAATTTTTCAATAGAAAAATCTGTTATACACAAATGTTTCTATGGAAAAATCTGTTATACACAAATTTTTCAATAGAAAAATCTGTTATACACAAATGTTTCTATGGAAAAATCTGTTATACACAAATTTTTCTATAGAAAAATCTGTTATACACAAATTTTTCTATAGAAAAATCTGTTATACACAAATTTTTCTATAGATAAATCTGTTATACACAAATTTTTATACACTAATTTTTCAATAGAAAATCTGATATACACAAATTTTTCTACAGAAAAATCTGTGATACACAAATTTTTCTATATAAATATCTGTTATACACAAAGTTTTCTACAGAAAAATCTGCTATACACAAATTTTTCTATAGAAAAATCTGTTATACACAAATTTTTCAATGGAAAAATCTGTTATACACAAATGTTTCTATGGAAAAATCTGTTATACACAAATTTTTCTATAGAAAAATCTGTTATACACAAATTTTTCTATAGAAAAATCTGTTATACACAAATTTTTCTATAGAAAAATCTGTTATACACAAATTTTTCTATAGAAAAATCCGTTATACACAAATTTTTCTATAGAAAAATCTGTTATACACAAATTTTTCTATAGAAAAATCTGTTATACACAAATTTTTTTTTAGAAAAATCTGTTATACACAAATTTTTCTATAGAAAAATCTGTTATACACAAATTTTCCTATAGAAAAATATGTTATACACAAATTTTTCTATAGAAAATTATGTTATACACAAATTTTTCCATAGAAAAATATGTTATACACAAATTTTCTAAAGAAAAATCTGTTATACACAAATATTTCTATAGAAAAATGTGTTATACACAATTTTTTTTTTTTATACAAAAATGTGTTATACACAAATTTTTTTATAGAAAAATGTGTTATACACAAATTAGCAAGCATTTTTTCCTGCTTTTTTATTTATTTATTTTATTCAAATTTCCTTTAATTAAAATTATAAAAAACAACTGCACATCGTTTTCCTTGAAAAACATTAAGTATTCATTAAAAAAAACAGCAAACACTTCTAAGATGTAAAAGGACTTTGAAAGATGCTTAAAATTTCACATCACGAAATAATTATTTTCAGTTTGCCATTTAAAGCAGACCCAAAAGTAACTAAGAAAATCGAATGATGTCATTCAAAGCAAAAAGTTTATAACTTTCATTTACTTCTCCTTGGTTTTTAATGTTGTACGAGTAGATTTAACAGAACTATTTTTCAGCAAGAAAGATTTTGATGTCGCATAAGCTTTATGAGATGAAATAACTTTCAGAAAACTAAAATTTAAAACAGAATATATGAAAGATATTTTCCACAATAATCTTATTCGTACTGCTCTTAGTATTTGTATCATTGACAAGGTGATTAAATATGCATGTTTGCATTTAAGTTGAATTTTGTTCGAGTATATTGTATAGTTGAATATATTAGTCTAGCTCACAAAATAGTTATATCAAAAAATTAAAGATTTTTCTAGAACTTGGAATAAAGAAATAAGATCTCTGAGGGCTCCAAAGATGTACAGAGGGGACTCTCTGTATGACACAACTTATGTTAAAGTGTTTGGCACAAACCTTAGCTTTACAGTAAGCACTCAAGGTATAGTATCACGTCGATATATCCGGTCTTAATGTTAACAATAATATTTAAGAACTGTTGCAATCTTATTATTTATAGTCCGAAATTTCGAGATTATTTTTTTTTTGCTCCACCCTATTGTGAACATTTATGTAAGTGCAGGGTATAAAAATAATCGCATCACTGTAAAATTTTCTTGTGTTTAATTGTTAATTTGTTCATGCTAAAATAAAAGAAAGATTGACAGAACTGCAAAAGCAAGATTAATTGATGCAGGAAAAGGAAAATAAAATCTTTAAAAAAAGGGTCATTAACTCTTTTGAGTTGACGATTAATTTAAAGAGGGTTTTAGTCAAAGAAAAATTACAGTTTTCAAAAAGAAAGGAAAATATGTATCAAACAAAAGCACAAAATTTTTCATTTTTATACCCTTCACCAATAAGTTATGATAAGTTTGTCAAGCAGTTTGTGGTTTTTACAGAAAAAAAAACATAAATCAAATTATTTCTCGTAGAGAAGGATTGTACATCAATATCGATATATTTGGCACCTTTTGACTTTGTGGGAAGTTTCTGAAAGCAAAAGTGTACAGCAATAATTCCAGATACAATACAATTGACTAGGGTCAATTGTGGATCGATTGTTACCAAATTTCGTTTAATCATTTATGTTTACAAAATATTTATCTGTACAGAGTTTCAATAATAAAATGTATTTAGATTTATAAGCGTTTTTGTGCTTTTATGGATATTTAAACTACTTGTGAGAAAGTGTCTCATATGGGAGGTATGGTCAAATATGGGCCGATTCCTACAAAATTAGACACATTCGTAAAATTTATCATAAGCAATATTTGTGCTGAATATTATTAAAATGCAGCTACATTTGTGGCTGTAAAGGACCAACAACTCTATTTCGGGAAGGTATACCTATGAGAGGTATCCAAAATAGTAATCAGATTTTGCCCAAAAAAGTATAGAATTATTTCTTGGACTAAAATATGGGCCTTGGATAATCGATCATAAAATTATCTTTAAAGTTACGATCTGTTCATTGATTACAGGCTTATATCGATAACCGGTCAGCCAGCCGGACGGACATAGTCAAAACAACTCAGGTAGTGATTCTTAGGCTAATATTTCTTTGCGTTACAAACATAAGCACAAACCCAATACACCCTTTCCACCTATGGTGGTGAACGGTATACAAATCTTTTAAAAAAGAAGCTGTTCACCTCATAACTCAGCAAGACACTGGTTATCGAGTATTAAGCTATGTTAGACTTCTCTAACTAATACATTTGCCGTTTGGAGGCGGAGTTAAAACTTAGGTCCCTTTCATTGAGTCTTAAAACAGAATCTTATGCAGCTCATTGTCTAAGAGAAGTACCCCTTGTTCAAGTTGGAATGTCGTGGGAATTATGAATGTATGTAGTGCTTATGTAAAACTTTTATATATGAAATTCTATCATCATAAATGTTATAATTTGTCTTTTTTTCGCAAATAAGTGGATAGCATAGGCGAGGTTATCAAATGTGAACCGATTTTGCCCAATTTGAATACCAAAATTGAAATGAAGAATATCTTTGTCAAGTTTTAGTGACCCAGCTCCTTTAATTTAGGCGTTATCGTGTTTTCAACAAACACACAAATAGACAGACAGGCGGACATCGCTTAATCGTCTTAGAATTTCATGAGGATTCAGAATATACATATATCCCTTTTGGTTTTTGAGCCAATATTAATTAAATTACACCACCATAGGTGGAAAGGGTATTATAAGTTTGTGCTGATGTATGTAACGCATGTCTTAGACCCACCTTTTAGTATACCAATAGACTTAGAATCACTTTCTGAGTCGATTTAGCGATGTCCGTCCGTCCGTCCATCTGGCTGGCTGGACCCCCATGTAAACCTTGTAATCAAACTACAGGTCGCAATTCTAAAGATAATTTGATGAAATTTGGCACAGATCACGGCTATTGAAATTCGTCAAAATCGGTAAATTATTTACGGTACCTCCCATAGGTCCCACTTCCCGGAATTGATATATTGGCCACAAATATCAATATTTTTTCATAAATTTTAAATCAACTACTGCTTATGTCAACTTTAATCACTGCACCAAATTTCGTTAAAATCGGTCCACATTTGACCATAGCTCCCATACAAACTTTTCTTTAAAAACGCACTAAATGAGACAAACATCACTAAAAAGCTCGTAAATCTGAAGATAATGGGAATTTTAAGTTTATTTTTTACATACATAATTTTTGTAACATCTGTACTCAATTTGCCAAATTTCGAGATAATCGGTCCACATTTGATCCTAGCTCTCATATAAGTCCAAATGTCGGAAGCAGCTTAAATATAAAAGTTTTGAGAAAATGTTTGTATGATGGCAAAATTTAGCAAATATTTGTCTTTGTACAGAAAAAATAACACTTTTGACCTTAGTGGTGAAGGGTATCGTATGGTCGGGCTTGACCTTCTTGACTTTCTTACTTGTTTTCTTTGAATTTATATTCACAATTAAATGCAAAGTGAAAGCTATGATAATCTCTGAAATGAAGAAACATCTAGTCAAAATACTTTTCTTCCAATCCCGAGCCATATACTAAAACTATTCATTTTCAACAGAATATTCGCTGCAGTTTCGTCTAGACTTCACGAAAATCACAGAAAATTGCTCCTGTGTTATCAACACGGTAAGAGTAGTATAAGAGCTATGTTAAGAGTTCCGCACTTCTATTAACTTAATATATATCCATAGACTTTACATAGGCCTTCGACTGTATCAACTCGAGGACTTGGATTATTCCAATAACATATATCATCGAAGCCAAGGTTCAGTTCACCTTCAAGAAAATATTGACACTGTTACTACTGAATCTTGTGTGCCGGGCTGGAAATCAATATTTCCAAGACAAAAATTATGTCTGGAGGCAACAATGTGGATAACTAGGGCAGTTTGGTATCTACAAAAGTTAGTGCCGAAGAAGACATTCAATTAAAGCAATATCAGAATTTGACATTCTCCAAAAAATATCTCGGCAAATACATATTAGTAATAATTATGTTAAGTATATAAAGGAATTGTCGTTGTTGTTTTTTTTTATACCCACCATCAAAAAGAATGGGGGGTATATTGAGATTGTCATTCCGTTTGTAATTTCCTTAATATTGGCTCAAAAATCAAAAACGATATATATTCTGAATCCTTATAAAATTCTAAGACGATTGAGCGATGTCCGTCGGTCTGTCCGTCTGTCTGTCCGTCTGTCTGTCTGTCTGTCTGTCTGTCTGTCTGTTGAAATCACGATAACGCCTAAACGAAAGGAGCTAGCTCACTGAAACTTAGCAAAAATATTCCTCATTTATGAGAAAATTTTGGTATTGAAATTGGGCAAAATCGGTTAACATTTGACCATAGCTCCCGTATAACCTCGTCTGGGCTAGTCGCTTATTTGCTAATAACTGACAAATTATAATAGCTATGATGACAAAATTTGGTATCTAGAAGTTTTCCATAAGCACTAGGCAGCATGTAAAATTTCATTCCACCTGAAATTCACTTAAATGCCAATAAATGATAAACTGTAGTAGCTTTGACCACCAAATTTAGCACAAATTATGTGAATACCAGCCAGTGTGCAAAATTTTGTCACAATCGGTCACCATTTGACCTAGCTCCCGTATACAAAACTTACGGAAACACAAAAATACAAAAAGAAAAGGGGGTTTATGTCCGTCTGTCCGTTAGATAAAAGCGCGATAGCGCCTTAACTGAAAGGGCTATAGCAACAAAATTTTACAAAAGCAAGTCTTATGTGAATGCCAGCCAGTGTGCAAAATTTTGTTACAATCGGTCACCATTTGACCATAGCTCCCATATAAAAAACTTACAGAAACACAAAAATACAAAAAGAAAAGGAGATTTATGTCCGTCTGTCCGTCAGATAAAAGCGCGACAGCTTCTTAACTATAAAAGCTAGAGAGACAAAATTTTACAAAAGTATTTCTGATATGTAACAAAAGTTGTTTACTGAAAATGGGCAAAATCGGTTCACATTTAGTTAGAGCTCCCATATAACCCCGCCCCGGGAAACACATGAATGCTGATAAATTGAATACAATTGTAATAGTTATGACGACAAAATTTAGTATAGAGAAGTTTTATACAACTATTGGTCAGTATATCAAATTTTATAGGAATCGGTCCATATTTGACTATAACTCTCATATAAAATACACTCCCAGAAACCAAAAAATATTTAGCAAGGACCAGTTAAAAGCTATTAAATTAGAAACTGTGATAGCTATTGCCACTAAATTTTGCAAAAATAAGCTTTACATAAATACCAACCAGTGTGTATAATTTTGTTACAATCGGTCAACATTTGGCTATAATTCTTATATATATATTACATCCCCTTTTTATATCTACAATTTAAAAGATTCGGAGGTACAAGTAGCATATTAAGATTTGTATATGGTAGATGCATTAGGACCTCCTTACAAAATATATGGACCAGTCGTATTACTATCAACTTCTTTTTCCTAACTAAATGTTAAGCTAAAGGAAAAGTATTTAACAACTTGTTAATGTAAAACCATACCCGGTTGTGATAACGAATTTTGTTCAAAGTAAATAAATACTAGGGAAACCACTTACATACTTTTGAATGTTGAACTATAAAGCTACTGCAACCGAAGTTATTCCAAATATTTTACCAACAATGACAACTAGCGTAACAACTTTTTTCCTATTTGGTCCACGTTTTGAATTTGCTGCACCCTCGTATATATATGAGATATGTTTCTAAATTTAAAACAACTTGATGGTGGGTATATAAGATTCGGCACAGCCGAATATAACACTCTTACTTGTTTTGTTTTTAAATAAAACAAAAAAGGGTTTTGTATATCAATAAAATGCTTTGTTCCTGTAAAACTCGATTTCTTTTGCATGGCTACCACGCTTGGTCGATGCTGCAACAATTTCACGTTCGATATTCGTATGAAGTTCATTAATCATCGCTGGATTATTGAAATAGATCAGAGACTTGACTTGACTTGAAAAGAGTAGCAAGAAAAATGGCGTCGTCTACTGTCCCTGTCGCTATACTTTTGTAGCGTCTCTGTTGAAAACCCCGACATAACTCGCATTTGAAGTCTATCCTGTTTAATGTTGCGACAAAGCAGAAAAATGGCGTCGTCTACTGTCCCTGTCGCTGTACTTTTGTAGCGTCCCTGTTAAAAAGCCCGATATAACTCGCATTTAAAGCCTGTACTTTAATAATGCGACAAAGCAGTGGAAGGTATTTCATGACCAAATATAGCGCTCTAAGTTATTTTATAATTTTACTGCCATAAATAAATATTTGGTATTCTTATTAAGCAATTTTTATGGGACAATTTAAGAGCTTCAATTAGTTTGGCAATTAAATTTAAAAAAATATCTAATATTATTTTGCAATCCAACAAAAATATAAAAATATGTTCTTATTCGTTTTGTTTCTCAAGATTTTAATTGAATTTAAACAATTATACACCAGCTGCTTTTAATTGATTTGTGGTAATTTTGCCATTAAACACTTAATAAACAAAATGGGATTGTTTCAAAAGTTCACTTACTTCCGCTTAATTTATAAGAACAAAACTCAAATTAAATTGAATTTTTATATAACTTAATTAATTGCCTGGAAGACCAAAAGTGTTATTTATGTTTTTATATTTTTATTATTCAAGGCAATTAATTTTAGAAGAATATTATTCCTTTTATAAACCATAAACTAAATATTTTACTAAGAAAATATTATTATAATGAACTTATCAATTTAAGACATAATAAACCAAAAATGAAGAAATTTTCAAGCATCCCTTCATCCAAAATGTTAACATGCTATCACCTTTTATTTCCTTAGTCTGCTTCTCCTTTAAGTTCTTGTCAACAAGATTAATGACAACATCAGAAATAAGCTATTTGGAAAACACACACACACACACTCTCCCACTCTAAAAGGAACAAGAAAAATTAAGCTCCCTAAAGACCATTATTACAGGTGTCAGTTGGAACTACAAAATTCTTTTTTGAGGAAAAAATGTTTGCTCGTGTAATTGAGTGTAGCAGAGTTAACGAGTGCGAAAAATTTGTGCAATTAAGAAACACTTTTTATTAAAGTTTAAGAAATTTTTTTGAAGAAAAATTTAATGGTTTTTTTGAATATTAAGGAAGTCGGTAAATATTATATGGTATGGTACACCACCTATAAGCACACTCAGAATATTGTGTTGATAATAGAAAATTTCCTATTTTTATAGGAAAGTTTTCAAAAATCTCCTATTTTTATAGGAAATTTTTGAAAAATTTGCAATTTTGATAGGAAAATTTTCAAAATTTTCTAATTTTTTCGGGATATTTTCCAAAAATTTCCTATTTTTTTAGGAATTTTATTTAAAAATTTCCTATGTTTTAAGAAAATTTTTCAAAAATTTCCTATTTTTTTTAGGAAAATTTTCAAAAATTACCAATTTTTTTTAAAAATTTCCTATTTTTTTTTAAGATATTTTAAAAAAATTTCCTGTTTTTTTTAAGAAATTTTTCAAAAATTTATTATTTTTTTTATAAAATTTTTAAATATTTCATATTTTTATAGGAAACTTTTCAAAACTTTCCTATTTTTATAGAAAACTTTACAAAAATTTCCTATTTTTATAGAAATTTTTCAAAAATTTCCTATTTTTATAGGAAATTTTTCAAAAATTTCCTATTTTTATAGGAAATTTTTCAAAAATTTCCTATTTTTATAGGAAATTTTTCAAAAATTTCATACTTTTTAAAAATTTTTTATTTTTTAGGAATTTTTTTTTTAATTCCTAATTTTTATTGGAAATTTTTCAAAAATTTCTTATTATTACACGAAATTTTTCAAAAGATTTTTTTATACGAAATTTTTCAAAAATTACTTATTTTTCTCTAAAAATAGGAAATTTTTAAAAAATTTCCTAAAAAAATAGGAAATTTTTGAAAAATTTCCTAAAAAAAATAGGAAATTTTTGAAAAATTTCTTATAAAAATTGGAAATTTTTGAAAAATTTCCTATAAAAATTGGAAATTTTTGAAAAATTTCCTATAAAAATTGGAAATTTTTGAAAAATTTCCTATAAAAATTGGAAATTTTTGAAAAATTTCCTATAAAAATTGGAAATTTTTGAAAAATTTCCTATAAAAATAGGAAATTTTTGAAAAATTTCCTATAAAAATAGGAAATTTTTGAAAAATTTCCTATAAAAATAGGAAATTTTTGAAAAATTTCCTATAAAAATAGGAAATTTTTGAAAAGTTTCCTAAAAAAATAGGTAATTTTTGAAAAATTTCCTAAAAAAATAGGAAATTTTTGAAAAATTTCCTAAAAAAAAAATAGGAAATTTTTGAAAAATTTCCTAAAAAAAAAATAGGAAATTTTTGAAAAATTTCCTAAAAAATAGGAAATTTTTGAAAAATTTCCAAAAAAAATAGGAAATTTTTGAAATATTTCCTATAAAAATAGGAAATTTTTGAGAAATTTCCTATAAAAATAGGAAATTTTTGAAAAATTTTCTATAAAAATAAGAAATTTTTTAAAAATTTCTTATAAAATAGGAAATTTTTTGGAAAATTTCCAATAAAAATAAGAAATTTTTTTAAAATTTCCAATACAAATAGGAAATTTTTGGAAAATTTCCTAAAAAAATAGGAAATTTTTGAAAAATTTCCTTTAAAAATAGTAAATTTAGAAAAATTTCCTATAAAAATAAGAAATTTTTGAGAAATTTCTTAGAGAAATAGGAAATTTTTAAAAAATTTCCCACAGAAGTAGCAACATTTTGAAAAATTTTCTATAAAAACAGACAATTTTTTAAAAACTTCCTATAAATTTTTGAAAAATTTTCTATAAAAACAGAAAATGTTTAAACTAAAATTTAAAAACAGAAAATTTGTACAAATTTAAACAGCATTTTTGTATTTCAGCTGACGATATACCTAACATAAGTATACATTTTACCACCTTAAAGGAAATTTTCTAAAAATTACAAATATGTATGTATATGTTTGATACTACAAAACGAATGTCAAGAAAACATAGAAAAATAAAATTTAAAAACGTGTTTGATTTACAAAATGTCATTGCGTATTTGAAAACTATACTTTGAAGTTACTTAAAAAGAATGACATGTAAAAATAAATAAATTGCTTCAAATAATCTTACATTTAATCAATGTCACGTTGCACACATATTTGTTGATATTTAGAATAATATGATTGATTGAGTTTAAATAAATAGTTTTTTAAGATTCAATCAGGCATTATTTTGTTTTCCTTTCTTTATATAACGAATTCGGTGTTACTTGTACTTTTAGAATTGGAGCTGAGCAGCTTTCAATACATAAAAACCCTTTACTGATCTAAGATAAGATACAAAGTCTAACATAAAAATGAAACCAAAAAAAACTACTTAACCGCTTATATTTTTCATATGATTTATCTGTTGTATTTTTAAAATAATAATATGTTCAGCCGTTCTAAAAAAATAAATAATTATATTTTCAGGAGTAGACTTTATTTGTTTTCTTCCTACACAAATTATTTAAAGCCTAAGGATTATAAAGGTAAACAAAATTTAGGGTACACAAAAAATTTATTTTTAGTAACTATTGCCATTGAATTGATATCCTAAACAAACCTAAAATTCTGTACTTTATCCAATCATATTTTTTTGATTTGTATCGTTATGTTATTTTGTGGAAAAGTATCTGAATAAATAAAAGAAATAAAGTACTTTGATGCACAATTTTCATGAAAAATTTGTCTATAGAAAAAATTGAACCGAAAATTATTCTATAGAAAAATATTTTGATCAAAAATGTTTTTATAGAAAACATTTTCTTTCAAAAATTTTTCTATAGAAAAATTCTTTTATAAAAATTTTTCTATAGAAATATTTTTTTATCGACAATTTTTCTATAGAAAAAATTTTTTATCGAAAATTTTTTTATAGAAAAATTTTTTTATAGAAAATTTTTGTATAGAACAATTTTTTATCGAAAATTTTTCTTTAGAAAAATTTTTTTATCGAAAATTTTTCTATAGAAAAATTTTTCTATCGAAAATTTTTCTATAGAAAAATTTTTCTATCGAAAATTTTTCTATAGAAAAATTTTTCTATCGAAAATTTTTCTATAGAAAAATTTTTTTATCGAAAATTTAGCTATAGAAAAATTTTTTTATCGAAAATTTTTCTATAGAAAAATTTTTTTATCGAAAATTTTTCTATAGAAAAATTTTTTTATCGAAAATTTTTCTATAGAAAAATTTTTTATCGAAAAATTTTCTATAGAAAAATTTTTTTATCGAAATTTTTTCTATAGAAAAATTTTTTTATCGAAAATTTTTCTATAGAAAAATTTTTTTATCGAAAATTTTTCTATAGAAAAATTTTTTTATCGAAAATTTTTCTATAGAAAAATTTTTTTATCGAAAATTTTTCTATAGAAAAATTTTTTATCGAAAATTTTTCTATAGAAAACTTTTTTTATCGAAAATTTTTCTATAGAAAACTTTTTTTATCGAAAATTTTTCTATAGAAAAATTTTTTTATCGAAAATTTTTCTATAGAAAAATTTTTTTATCGAAAATTTTTTTATAGAAAAATTTTTTTATCGAAAATTTTTCTATAGAAAAATTTTTTTTATCGAAAATTTTTGTATAGAAAAATTTTATTATCGAAAATTTTTCTATAGAAAAATTTTTTTATCGAAAATTTTTCTATATAAAGATTTTTTATCGAAAATTGTTTTATAGAAACATTTTTATCGAAAATTTTTCTCTAGAAAACTTTTTTATCGAAATCGAAAATGTTAGAAAAATTTTTTTATTGAAAAATTTTTTGATCGAAAAATTTTTTTATCGAAAATTAAGTAAAGTACAGAATTTTAGGTTTTTTACGAAAATTTTTCTATAGAAAAATTTTTTTATTTTAATTCATTGTTTGAATTTTGCATATAAAATTTAATTTTTGTTTATAAATTAGGTCGTTAACACTTTTTAATTTTTTCAGAAGTTTTGTCAATTCTTACTAAATAATAACCTTTAAGGATGTAAAATTTAGTTTTTTGTTAAAACCTTGCGTTAAATTTTGTCACAAGACAACAAGTCAAACCAAAAAAATCTTGTAATTTCCCATGTGGCGTATGAGTGCTCTTCCATGTAAACTTTAATTTTTATATTACTCATACGCATCAAATAAAAATAATCATCGTGCAGTTTACACTCATTCTATAACTACAGATGTATATATACGTATATATATATATGATTTTCAATAAAAAAATCCCTTTGTATTATACTCACATATCCATATATTAAAATATTTCCCTCTGGTAACATAACATTTTCTTTTGTTAGAGGAACAATAGAATGCAATCATTTTAATGTTTTGTCTCCTCCATATCATTAAAAAAATTTAACCACATCCAAATGATTGATAATAATATAGAGATTGAAGAAAATGATGATAGAAATTATGTTGCATTAGGGTTATAACCAATGTTTTTGTCTTATGGCAAGATAAGATTAATTGCATTTTAGTAACAGGGAGAAATTTTATAGAAAACTTTTTTAAGCTATATAAAGTAGGAAATACTAAATAAACTATTGAACATTTTTAGAATTTCTGATTAGTTACATTTATTTTTAAACCAAAATTAATCTGTAGTAAAATAATTCTATAAACTCCTTAATATAGTAGATAGTTTCCTACTAAATCATTTTTCACATACATAAGTAATGTATTGATATTGTACAATAAATTTTTCTTAGAAATCTTAATAAGTTTTTGAAAATGTTAATAAAACCTTTAATATCACTAACTATAAGACAATTTTTTAATTTTTGATTCAAAACTTACAACAAAAAATATTATAAAGAACATCATTTCAGAATAATTAATATATAAGCATCATAATAAATGAATTGTAACTTAATTGTACTTATATGCGTTCAAAAAATATTATAAAGAACATCATTTCAGAATAATTAATATATAAGCATCATAATAAATGAATTGTAACTTAATTGTACTTATATGCGTTCATTATTTAATTGATTAAACAATTAGCTACATAATCTATTAAATAAGTATCCTTAAAATACAATTCCTCTTAAATATAATTGACGTCAAACCGCACATTGATTCAATTTAAAATTATTTATAAATGACGTGACACTTGAATATGACTGGCAATAGGAAAAAATAGTTTTAATGTTTATATACAAATATTTTACAGATGGGCGGAGATGTTTAATAAAGCCTTCATATTCAAAACAAATTGTATACATTTTACAGATGTTGGACATTTAGATTATAAAATAATTTATTATGAACTATAAAAGCCATGATTTGGCTGAATAAATATTAACTCTTTCACCAAACCTATTTTTCATACATTATTAGTTCTGCTCTTTCTTTCCTCCAAAAAATGCAATTACTCGCCCTAATATTTTTCAGCTGATCAAAAGGCAATTTAAATTATGTTTCCATACTTTTATGTTAAAAGTTATAACGTTTTTCCCCTTTTTAGCCGCTAATTTTAAAAAAAGTTCCGTACCCAAATTTGGTACTTCTTTTTTTTCTATTATTATAACTTTCTGAGATATTGAGTTACCGTGTTATCCCTTTTTATACATATTACTACTCACAATGAAAAAACTACCAAATATGTGGTCAATATTTTTTTCACATCTATTGATTGCAGATAAAATGTTCTTTTTATATTCTTTGGTTCAAACGATAAGAGTGGGCTGGAAACATACCAAAAAACAACATTCACCCTTTTTAACTTCTTATCGAGTATAGTTTAAAAAAAGTACCAATCAGCTGTCCATTTATTTTCATAGATAATCAAAACGTAATTTCAATATTGTTTACATAAATACTTATTACTTTAGAAGATATAACTTTTCGACATTTTAAACCCCTTAGCGTTAAATTTTCCAGAAGTCCCTTCTTGCTCGGTTTATACGGCAAAAAAGGTACCCACCGTGAAATAAAAACTGAGTACGGTATAATCAATGGACGTCCCAAGAGAACAAATATTAAAAGAGTAAATAAAACAATTGGGATAATCTTAAAAAGATGTTGTACAAGATATCTGGGTCTCTTAAGATATCAAAACCTTTTGTTATCATTCGAGTCTTCATGGCTGTGGTCTGTCTGTCTGTCTGTCTGTCTGTCTGTCTGTCTGTCTGTCTGTCTGTCTGTCTGTCTGTCTGTCTGTCTGTCTGTCTGTCTGTCTGTCTGTCTGTCTGTCTGTCTGTCTGTCTGTCTGTCTGTCTGTCTGTCTGTCTGTCTGCCTGCCTGTCTGTCTGTCTGTCTGTCTGTCTGTCTGTCTGTCTGTCTGTCTGTCTGTCTGTCTTTCTTTCTGTCTGTCTATCGAAATTTTTTTCTATAGAAAAATATTTCTATCGAAATTGTTTTCTATAGAAAAGTATTTCTATCGAAATTTTTTTCTAAATATTTCTATCGAAATATATTTCTATCGAAATTTTTTTCTATAGAAAAATATTTCTATCGAAATTTTTTTCTATAGAAAAATATTTCTATCGACATTTTTTTCTATAGAAAAATATTTCTATCGAAATTTTTTTCTATAGAAAAATATTTCTATCGAAATTTTTTTCTATAGAAAAATATTTCTATCGAAATTATTTTCTATAGAAAAATATTTCTATCGAAATTTTTTTCTATAGAAAAATATTTCTATCGAAATTTGTTTCTATAGAAAAATATTTCTATCGAAATTTGTTTCTATAGAAAAATATTTCTATCGAAATTTTTTTCTATAGAAAAATATTTCTATCGACATTTTTTTCTATAGAAAAATATTTCTATCGAAATTTTTTTCTATAGAAAAATATTTCTATCGAAATTTTTTTCTATAGAAAAATATTTCTATCGAAATTTTTTTCTATAGAAAAATATTTCTATCGAAATTTTTTTCTATAGAAAAATATTTCTATCGAAATTTTTTTCTATCGAAATTTTTTTCTATAGAAAAATATTTCTATCGAAATTTTTTTCTATAGAAAAATATTTCTATCGAAATTTTTTTCTATAGAAAAATATTTCTATCGAAATTTTTTTCTATAGAAAAATATTTCTATCGAAATTTTTTTCTATAGAAAAATATTTCTATCGAAATTTTTTTCTATAGAAAAATATTTCTATCGAAATTTTTTTCTATAGAAAAATATTTCTATCGAAATTTTTTTCTATAGAAAAATATTTCTATCGAAATTTTTTTCTATAGAAAAATATTTCTATCGAAATTTTTTTCTATAGAAAAATATTTCTATCGAAATTTTTTTCTATAGAAAAATATTTCTATCGAAATTTTTTTTCTATAGAAAAATATTTCTATCGAAATTTTTTTCTATAGAAAAATATTTCTATCGAAATTTTTTTCTATAGAAAAATATTTCTATCGAAATTTTTTTCTATAGAAAAATATTTCTATCGAAATTTTTTTCTATAGAAAAATATTTCTATCGAAATTTTTTTCTATAGAAAAATATTTCTATCGAAATTTTTTTCTATAGAAAAATATTTCTATCGAAATTTTTTTCTATAGAAAAATATTTCTATCGAAATTTTTTTCTATAGAAAAATATTTCTATCGAAATTTGTTTCTATAGAAAAATATTTCTATCGAAATTTGTTTCTATAGAAAAATATTTCTATCGAAATTTTTTGCTATAGAAAAATATTTCTATCGAAATTTTTTTCTATAGAAAAATATTTCTATCGAAATTTTTTTCTATAGAAAAATATTTCTATCGAAATTTTTTTCTATAGAAAAATATTTCTATCGAAATTTTTTTCTATAGAAAAATATTTCTATCGAAATTTTTTTCTATAGAAAAATATTTCTATCGTAATTTTGATTTGCATTAAAGTGCTATTTATAACCATTTAACTACTTTTTAGTTAAATTCCATAACATCTATTTATCCCTTTAAAATATTTTCATTCTACATAAGTTTTTTAATTCATTTGTGTTAATTAATAAAAACAAATCAAACTTGTTGAGAGTGTTTTTACTTATAACTAGGAAAACTAAAATTATAACAAGTCGTATTAAATTTCTCATGGTAATGAATTTTTGTTACACAAAAATAAGGAGAAGCTTTAGTAACTTAAAAGTACAGTGCCTAATAACAGTAAAGGATTATAAAGAGTTAAAAATACATATGATTTTTTGTTGAACTATGGCTCATTTTTACCCAAAGTAGTAAATGTGTAATTTATTCGAAAGACTCTTTATATGTGATCCAGTCTATAAAAATTAGCTTATAATTCCGAAAAATTAGCTAATTTTTCGAAATTTTGTTCTTGAATCATAAGCCACCTTTTCATAGACCGGGTCACATATATTGTTCACTGGTAAATTATTTTATTCTATTACAAGAAATTCATTATAATTATTTTATCTCGTTACTTATTCAAAGTGCTTAGGTTAACTTAGTTTTTTTAGTGTGAATTAAATTTTTTACAACATTTCAACTGAAAAGTTCAGCCTCGTTGTCATAAATGTAAATACATATGTCATAACTTTTATGTTAAACAAACATAAGTTTTGCCAACCATGAAAAACATATTAACATCAAAAACATCATCATAGAAAATAAATGTGTAAATATTTGTATGTGTGTGTGACTTTTTCACTCAACAAAATTTCTAGTATAATTTTTTTATATATTCTAAGCCATATTAAAGTTTACTACTACAATTACATAAAACTGTAATTAATAGGGATTCCTTAGATGAGGGTACATCTGGTATGTACTTTCAGTAGCTCTTGTCGTCTGATAAAAGATTACAGTTTTACCTTTATGATGTTAAAATAGAGCCATCATCTACTGCAGTTAGCAGCATAATTGTTATAGTTTATAACCAACTTTATCTTATGTGATGGCTTAAACATATTTATAAGCTGATGTCAGAGGCACAAGCATATTATTTTACTTAAGGAATAATATTCCAGGCACAATGAATTGTACTTAGGCCATCATGAAAATTATATAGCATTAAGGTAACAATTTTGTTGACAATAAAATTAAATAATAATTAATATAACTTCTTTGCATAAGAATTACACTGTGTTACAAAAAGAAATTTCACTGAAAACTTCACTGGAACTCCAAAAGTTTCATGGATACACAGATGGTTTCAAATCGACAAAGGAATACAATTAGAGATGAAAACTTTTTTTAACTTCCGGAATTCTAAAGTACATAACAGCTTTATTTATATAAGGCGTCTTAATGGCTAAAGTATCGGGTGGTTAAATTTCAAGGGCCGATGTTGATTTTGAATAAAACATAAACTATTTAGGAAATTATTGTAATTTTATTTTATTATGATATATTTGTATTACTCAATTATGTATGGATCAAAATATCGGCCAAATGGGCGCCGCGACCCCGGCGGCACACCTCCATCCTTTAGCTCTTGAATTGTTGCTGGCATTAAGAAGAAAAAAGTCCAACGGTGTCAAATCACATGATCTTGGCGGCCAATTGACATCGCCATTACGTGAGATAACACGGCCATTGAATTTGTTGCGCAAAAGAGCCATTCTTTCGTTAGCTGTATGGCACCGTCCTGAGGAAATCACATATCGTCCACATCCATATTTTCCAATTCGGGCCATAAAAAGTCCGTTATCATCTCACGATAGCGAACACCATTCACAGTAACTGCCTGACCGCTCTCATTTTGGAAAAAATACGGCCCGATGATGCCGCCAGCCCATAAACCGCATCAAACAGTCACTCTATGTGGGTGCATTTGTTTTTCGACAATCTCTATTGGATACTCATTCGCCTAAATGCGGCAATTCTAGCTGTGTATAGGTCACACACTTCGAAGGCCAAGTACCAACATTGCTCGTTGGAATCCACAAGGAAGCGGCTGTCTTGTTGGTACACATGCTAGAACGTGGAGAAGGTCAATTGATGTGGAGTTACAAGCAGCAAACTTTTCATGGATATGCCTAACATCTCGCAACAGAGTTCGATATAAAAGGATGATTGAGGCCCTATGCCCCACTGGGAGCCAAGGATAACAGAAGAAAGTTCACTTCATTGTAACTTTTTTGTCAGAAGTTCCCTGATAGTAAAAAAATTTCATTAACCTTCATCTGCTCTTTGCGTAGAAAACTACGCAAACGCTGCATAATTTCTTTGTTTTTTTGGAAGTGCTAGCTTTAAGTTAACAAAATTTATTGACTTTGTAAGTAACATGATTTTGCATAATTTAAGGCATATTTTACTCCGAAATTTTCTTTTTTTTGGACTGGGTCAAAAAAGTTATGTTGTCTACCCTTTCGTAGTTTTCTACGCATATGGGAAAAAACATACGTTTTTGGTGGGAATTTTTGATGTCATGGCTCTTTTTTGTCAATCGTTGTGATTTTAACACATGGAAAAGTTCTGATTATTATTTTTACACCATTCACAAGAAAAACTAAAAAGAAGATGAAGAAGAATTAGTGCCAGAATCTTCATAGTCTAGTAAAGTGATACATCTATTAGTTATATAAAAGGTGCTTGCTATCTTTTTACTCTTCAAACCTTCAAAATATTATTTTTACAACTTTACTTCTGTCGTTTTTTTCCGAGGCTTTATTATAGGGTGCTGTCCATCGCTGACCACTACTATTTCCCACCTTTCGGCCAGCGTACTATTGAGTATAAGTTTATGCTAACAAAATCAGTACCAACCTATTGTTTTGAACTAAGTTCATGACAATGGGTAATGGTTTTTCCTCATATAGCCTTTCTCTGTGGAAAGCTAATTTAAGACTTCGAAATGCAAAAAAAAAGCTTTTTCGTCTACCAAATAAATATAAACTACTTTTTCTAACTGTTTCCTCCCAGAGTTTTAAAAATTCTGTATCAAAAACTATAAATAATATTGCATGCGTAGAAAACTACGCAAAGGTAGACAACGTGATTTTTTTTTTAGGAGAAGATGAAGGTTAAAACTAAATGTTTTGACAATCAAACGGTTAAGTATGTTTAGATATCAATTTCATTAAACCTTTTTTAAAATATTTTATTTTCAAAATCCCTAAAGTATGTTACACAATATTTGATTAAAAGTCTGAGTATTGAATCTATATAAAATGCGGCGATTTGGCCTCTGCTATAAAACTTTCTTAATTGTTTTTATTCTTCTTTTGTTTTTCTGTATATTATTTGTGGTTTGTAACTAAATCCATTTCCAATGCTTTGTTTCATTTTATTAATGTTCAACTAAAATTTATTAAAGTATTTATTTTTCTTCAATTATTAAGTAAAAAAATACCCCATGCAAATTATGCGGTCATGTGAAGTTTAACAGTTGACAAAGTTAGCTGAGTTATATTTGCTGGCAACCACTCTCATAATTAACCACATGTCATCACTAGTATTAAAGCAGTGTAAGAATACATTTGGTCGCGCCGAATCTTAAATACCCTAAATGTACAGAATTGAAATTTTAAAGCTTTTTGGATTTGAGAAACGAAAAATGTATCTAATATGTCCTTGTCGTACAAGGCTTTTATTTTTAATTTAAAAATTTGTGTTTTACATGTACGAGTACTAAAATTACAAACGGAATGACAAAGTTTTATTAAGTACCTTTCTCATCCATGATGAAGGTTAAAAAAATACACAGTAAAAGCCAACTCGAGTATGTTGCTTCAGAAGTTTTGTTTTTTTTTTATTTGTGTCACTGCAATGGTTGGTTACCATTTTTTACTAAAAGATACTAAGTATATGTTGAAAAAAAAGCTCTGTATGGTCATGAAGTACAAAGAACGTGCTTGGGTTTAATTTATTATTTACATCATTATTTAAGCGTTTATATGCAGATGTGTTTATACTTATAAATACGCTAGGTTAGGTCATGGTTCAGGAATTTGCATAGAGCAAATAAATTTTCAAAGTTAACTCTGTTGAAAACAAAATTTTATTTTATTTTGTATTTTTTATGAGACGGTTTTATTTTTACGACTTTTTCGTTTTTTGTGTGTGTGGTCGGTTTTCCGCCAACAGCTAAAACACTCAACTGCATATTTAATGCAAAAATGCGCAACAGATATTAAAAGTTATATGTATTTTAATATACACATATATTAGGGCTTCGAAAAAGTTGGCTTATAAAATACAACAGCACTATAGTTAAATAAAATGTTTGTAAGGGATCTTGTTTAGGGACCGCAAATAACTGTTATTTTTGAATTTTTGATTAAAAAGGTCACCTTAAGGAAATGTCGGAGAATAAAACCAAGTATACCATTTTGATAGTCTTGGAACAAATTTTCATAAAATTCGATGCTTTTTTTTATTTTTTTGAGCAAAAATAACTTTTTTTATTTTTTTTATTTTTTTGAGCAAAAATAACAGTTATTTTTAACTAATATTTTTTCGAGCAAAAATAAAAGATATATTTTAACTTTTATTTTTTTTCTAACAAAAATAACAGTTGTTTTTATTTTTTTTATTTAGAGCATGAATAAAAGTTATTTTTTGACTTTTATTTTTTCGAGCAGAAATAAAAGCAATTTTTGTGTTTTCAACCTCAACTGTGACTGCAAAACTCAACTCCATTAATTTTTGAGCATATGTAAATTATTTTTACTGAAAAATTATCCTAGTTTGAACATTTTTTTTAATAAATATAATAAATTTATCATAAATTTAAACAAATATAACTTTTATTTCTGCTCGAAAAAATAAAAGTCAAAAAATAAATTTTATTTCTGCTCGAAAAAATAAAAGTCAGAAATAACTGTTATTTTTGCTTAAAAAAATAAAAGTCAAATAATAACATTTGTTTTCTGCTCAAAAAAAACAAAAGTCAAAAATAACTGTTATATTTGCTCAAAAAAAATAAAAGTCAAAAAATAACTTTTATTTCTGCTCAAAAAAATAAAAGTCAAAAATAACTGTTATTTTTGTTGAAAAAAATAAAAGTCAAATAATAACTTTTGTTTTCTGCTCGAAAAATTAAAAGTAATAATAGCTATTTTTGCTTGAAAAAGTCAAAAACATTTTTTATTTTTTATCGAAAAAATAAAAGTCAAAAATAACTGTTTTTATTGAAAAAATAAAAGTCTAAAAATAACATTTATTTCTGCTCGAAAAAATAAAAGTCAAAAGATATACAGCCAACATATTGAACCTTAATAATTGTTTAAAACTCGGCAAAACTAATTTATATTATCTTCTTGTTAAATAATTCATAAATGGAATAAAATGTTAATCTCAAAATTTACAAAGTGTTTAATTTTTATTATCAAATTTTTAACCAAACTTTTTTGAGTACCAAATTTTAATGTTTATTTAAGTAAGTACTTGTTTTAAAATGTAAGTGCAAAAATGGAAAGTTATTGAGAAAACAAGTATTTTTATCGAGATATCGATTATTGTGTGCCATTTTTGGAAATAGCAATTTTTTAAAACTTTGCGTAAAAGTGCAAGCATTTCAATTCAAGTAATAACTGAAGAAATAAAGAGTACTTTTGTGAAATAAATGCGTAGGAGTATTATATTTGACTCTGTCGAATCTTGTAAATCGGGCACAGTGGTTTGAAACACAAAAAAAGTGGAAATAAATCTGTATCTTCCAAACTCTAAGTCCGATTGTATCAGAATGTATGACAGAATTGTTAAGGAAGACCAAGCTTTTTGACTTATGGTTTTATGGTTACCCTTTGTTTTCACTAGGTGAATTATTGGGCGTCAAAGTTGACCACCTCAGAGGTAAAACAAAACTTTTGGAACATGTAGCTCTTTTAATTATTGAGCAAAATGGTTGATTTTTACATTTTGAAATGGAAAGAAAAATAAGGTTACCTTACTATAATAACTGTTATTTATTTTAAGTTATCTCACATCAAAAATCTAATTTGTCTCTTCGACTTTTTGTTAGCTTTTGGCAGATGGTGCATTCCATATTGAACCGTTTAATAATGAAAAATTTTCAAATATTTTTCGCTAATTTCTTAAAAATGTGGTACCAAGTTTTTGCTTTTTACGAAGAAGTTTTTTTTTATCAAAACTTTATGCTTTATTGAATATTCGTAGAGAATTGGATTCTAGGATGATTTGAAACCAAAATGTAGGTCAGTACAGCATGAAACCAAATTTGTTCAATTTTAAAGAAAATGTTTGTGTTGTCAAACATATAACAAAAAAATCAAGCCGACCCACAGTGCTACCATCTCATGCAACCAATGAACAAAACTCGAAGCAGTTGTCTTAGATCAATGAAATTTGGTATGTGACTCGATATCGATTCAACATGATCATATTCAAAATTGATCGAAGGACACGCCTACCCTCCACATATTTCTTAATATTGAAAATTAATTGTTCTCAACTTTTGCGCCACCTGGCGGCAACAAAAAAGAACCTTATTAAAAAATTTATTTCAGATTTGTTTTAGTTGTATTGTTATCTATCGAAATCAATTTCATTTAATGATGATGTTAACATTTGATATTAACAATGTGCGCTAGGGCCTAACAAAAGGAGGAACGTCACTGAAATTTGGGACAAATTTTCTTTATTTCTTGGAAAATTTTGCTATTGAAATCGGAAAAAAATCGGTTTACATTTGACTATAGCTCCCGCATACCATCGCCTAGGCTAATCGCTAATTTGATAATAAATAACAATTTGTAACAGTTATGATGATAAAGTCTAGTATAGAAAAGTTTTACATAAGCACTCAATACAAAATTTCATTGAAATCAGTTCACATTTGACTATAACTTTCGTATAACCTCGAATAGGCTAATCGCTTATTTACAAATAAATGACAAATTGTAACAGATACGATGATAAAATAAAGTAAAGAGATATATGCGCTCGGCAACACATCAAATTTTATCGAAATCGGTTCACATTTGACCAAAGTTTCCATATAGAAAACTTACAGAAACAGCTTAAATTCCACCTAAAATACACTTAAATGCCAATAAATAAATACCTATAACAGCTATGGCCACTTAATTAAGTACAAGGAAGCCTTATATCAATGCCAGCCAGTGTGAACAAATTTTCAACAATCGGTCACCATTTGCCCAAAAAGACTTATTTTGCTTTACCTATATTTCTTGGAACTTTTCTACTTCATGATCAATGTCTGTTTTCAATGCTCATCTCAGTTCAAGGGTCATTTTTCAAATTTGTTGCTATTTTTTTGAAATGCTTTTATTTTAATAAATTATAAATAATATTATTTTTGTAACAAATGTTTTAAAATTACACATTTATTTAGTATTAATGTTGTCCTCAGAATGTCAGGGAAATATTCTAGGAAACAAATGTTTCCCTGTAAACACATGTAATATAATATTTTTTATTTCGCAGAACTGTTAACTTGTTGTCGTATAAAAATTCTCCCCTTATTTTATTTATATCAAAATTCTGTTAAAAAAACTGTTTCATTGGATATTTAAAATTTGTTGTTACTTCAACATTTCAACAGTTGTCCTTAGAAGTAAAAGTCTTATACATATCAGCTTAATTCTAGACATTCTTGGCATAAATTGTTAATGACATTCTAAGAAATGTATGAAAGGTCAGATCTGGCAGTATCAGAGTTAAGTGGTAATAATATTATACACTATACGTTTAAGAAAGAGGGGAAATCAAAAAGTTCACCCATAAAATGAATACTATAAAATTCAAAGAATCTTAGTAATAGGAAGCAGAAATACATATTTTGTTAAATATTTTTTGGTTGTGAAAATTTTAACAAATGTTTGGAATCATATCATATTGGTTTCAGATAATTGAAACCTAAAGTTAAGCCAAAACGAAATTAAATGATGCCAAAATCAAATAACAAGCGCTACGTGAATGTTAAGAACTAAACCCCAATGTTAAAAGCAGTTCAATGAAAGACAAGCGGATATGGCTGATAAGTAAATCGAAGAAGACTTAATTATTTGTGAGAAGGGTCAATCCAAAGACCTATACCGTATTACTTAAGAAATTGTTGCCCATAACTACTATAATCCGAAGCCACTAATAAATCAACAAAAAATTAATTTTGCTATAAAAAAAATTATCAAAATTTTTTCTGTAGAAAAATATTTTTATCAAAAATTTTTCTATAGAAAAATATTTTTTTATCAAAAATTTTTCTATAGAAAAATATTTTTTTATTAAAAATTTTTCTATAGAAAAATATTTTTTTTATTAAAAATTTTTCTATAGAAAAATATTTTTTTATCAAAAATTTTTCTATAGAAAAATATTTTTATCAAAAATTTTTCTATAGAAAAATATTTTAATCGAAATTTTTCTTTAGAAAAATATTATAATGGAAATTTTTCTATACAAAAATATTTTTATCAAAAATTTTTCTATAGAAAAATATTTTTATAAAAAATTTTTCTATAGAAAAATATTTTTATCAAAAATTTTTCTATAGAAAAATATTTTTATCAAAAATTTTTCTATAGAAAAATATTTTTATCAAAAATTTTTCTATAGAAAAATATTTTTATCAAAAATTTTTCTATAGAAAAATATTTTTATCAAAATTTTTTCTATAGAAAAATATTTTTATCAAAAATTTTTCTATAGAAAAATATTTTTATCAAAAATTTTTCTATAGAAAAATATTTTTATCAAAAATTTTTCTATAGAAAAATATTTTTATCAAAAATTTTTCTATAGAAAAATATTTTTATCAAAAATTTTTCTATAGAAAAATATTTTTATCAAAAATTTTTCTATAGAAAAATATTTTTATCAAAAATTTTTCTATAGAGAAAAATATTTTTATCAAAAATTTTTCTATAGAAATATATTATTATCAAAAAATTTTTTAATGAAAAATATTTTTATCAAAAATTTTTCTATAGAAAAATATTTTTATCAAAAATTTTTCTATAGAAAAATATTTTTATCAAAAATTTTTCTATAGAAAAATATTTTTATCAAAAATTTTTCTATAGAAAAATATTTTTATCAAAAATTTTTCTATAGAAAAATATTTTTAACAAAATTTTTTCTATAGAAAAATATTTTTATCAAAGATTTTTCTATAGAAAAATATTTTTATCAACAATTTTTCTATAGAAAAATATAGAAAAATATTTTTATCAAAAATATTTTTATCAAAAATATTTTTATCAAAAATTTTTCTATAGAAAAATATTTTTATCAAAAATTTTTCTATAGAAAAATATTATTAACAAAATTTTTTCTATAGAAAAATATTTTTATCAAAAATTTTTCTATAGAAAAATATTATTATCAAAAATTTTTTTATAGAAAAATATTTTTATCAAAAATTTTTCTATAGAAAAATATTTTTGTCAAAAATTTTTCTATAGAAAAATGTTTTTATCAAAAATTTTTCTATAGAAAAATATTTTTAACAAAATTTTTTCTATAGAAAAATATTTTTATCAAAAAATTTTCTATAGAAAAATATTTTTATCAAAAATTTTTATTTTTATCAAAAATTTTTCTATAGAAAAATATTTTTTTTTATCAAATATTTTTCTATAGAAAAATATTTTTTTTATCAAAAATTTTTATATAGAAAAATATTTTTTTATCAAAAATTTTTCTATAGAAAAATATTTTTTTATCAAAAATTTTTCTATAGAAAAATATTTTTTATCAAAAATTTTTCTATAGAAAAATATTTTTTATCAAAAATTTTCTATAGAAAAATATTTTTTTATCAAAAATTTTTCTATAGTAAAATATTTTTATCAAAAATTTTTCTATAGAAAAATATTTTTATCAAAAATTTTTATATAGAAAAATATTTTTATCAAAAATGTTTTTATAAAAAAAAATTTTTCTCAAAAATTTTTCTATCGAAAAATATTTTTATCAAAAATTTTTCTATAGAAAAATATTTTTATCAAAAATTTTTCTATAGAAAAATATTTTTATCAGAAATTTTTCTATAGAAAAATATTGTTATCAACAATTTTTCTATAGAAAAATATTTTTATCAAAAATTCTTCTATAGAAAAATATTTTTATCAAAAATTTTTCTACAGAAAAATATTTTTATCAAAAATTTTTCTATAGAAAAATATTTTTATCAAAGATTTTTCTATAGAAAAATATTTTTATCAACAATTTTTCTATAGAAAAATATTTTTGTCAACAATTTTTCTTTAGAAAAATATTTTTATCAAAAATTTTTCTATAGAAAAATATTTTTATCAAAAATTTTTCTATAGAAAAATATTTTTATCAAAAATTTTTCTATAGAAAAATATTTTTATCAAAAATTTTTCTATAGAAAAATATTTTTATCAAAAATTTTTCTATAGAAAAATAGTTTTATCAAAAATTTTTCTATAGAAAAATATTTTTATCAAAAATGTTTCTATAGAAAAATATTTTTATCAAAAATATTTTTATTAAAAATTTTTCTATAGAAAAATATTTTTATCAAAAATTTTTCTATAGAAAAATATTTTTATCAAAAGCTTTTCTATAGATATCGCAAAGTAGTCGACTCCTGTTGGACCTACGGTTACTTGAAGGCGCCAAACTTAAAACGAGTTGCGAAAGTTCGAGCATCAGGGCGAGATGAAAGGGATGACTACCAATAAACATACATCAACAACATTTGTCAAGGTCGCATGTTCTTAATATATATACATTCATACATAATATACTCGATTTTAATAATAATTCAAGCCTTACCATATTGAAATACATATAAACTTTCTTACTTTGTTTTAAACTTTGAAGCTGTTCACAAAATGAAATATTGTTCTAAGTATCTTAGATTACAAAAATTTGTCTGTTTTATAAAATCAGACATCACTATACAATTTTAGAGTTGGTCAGCCTTAAGTGTTAATTAAAATGAAACTCTCCCAACTAACAAGTTTAACATGACAGGATCCTAAGGATACAAGTGGAACTACATTCTGTTATGTTATATATTTTGCTCCCTTTGCCATTTTCAAAGTATTTGGTATAAGTAAATTGCAAATATTTAAGAAACTTTAAAATTATTATGTAAGCTAGAGCATTTTGCCTAACAAAGTCTAGAACTCCCTCTGATTTTCTGAACCAAAAATTTGCTTTTGTCCTAGAAAACCCGATTTTTAAAAGGTGATTACAAACATAACATAACTTTTTTTGTTAAAGGATACCTAAGTCTAAAACTGAGAATTATAAATGTAGTTCGTTAACAACTCATCAATATTCTTGTGAAGTAAACCAGTAACAATACTTGTAGGTGTCTTGTACTTAAACAGATGCTCAAAATATACCAGCAGATTCATAGTGAAAGATTGTCTCGAGTGTTAGAAAAATTCGTTCAGTCACAAAAAAAGTTTGCAAAAATATTTTTTTATAGAAAGATTTTCAATAAAAATTTTTTTCTAAAGAAAAACTTTCAATATAATGGCATTTTGAGTCCCATTTATTTGCAATTAAAGCAATAGTAAATTAATGAAATATCTTCTGCTCATAGCCTCATTATTAAAATGACCACAATAATGTCTAATATCACTCAAATTTTAAGCTCGATTATCTCGAAATGTCAAAAAAATTGTGCACGATATGTACCTTATATGGTCTTAAGCCATCATTATGAGATTTGCAAACATAATAACAAACTTAGTATACCCAAATTTGAATGGTGGTTATTATAAAAACTATAAAATGAATGAAAACTGTAAAATAAATTATAATAATGAAACTTTCAAATATTGTTTAGCATCACAGCAACTTACCGCAATTAAAAATAAAAAATAGTAAAAATATTAATATCGAAGGGTGGCAAAAACTAAATTAAAATAAAAGTCCTCTTTTTATTATTGCTAAAAAATAACTATTATAATATTGTATTATTTAAAACATTTTTTAAAAAATCACCAAAAATATATTAATTGTTTAAGATCCACTTCAGGAAATGTTAGCAAATTGAATTAAATTTAAAACATTGATGTTATGTAAATGTGTTAGCATGGATGTTTCTAAAGCAGATATTCTTAAAATTAGCTCTAAACTACTAGCATTGTATGTACTTTATATCTTATGCTAGTTTTTAATTGATTCAACCTATGTTGCAGGCTAAGAATGAGAGGAGTTACATGACATAAAAACGCCCGAAATATACAATCTGTGTTCCATGCTAGTAGCACAAAACTGAAGGATTTTCTCTGACCTTCATAAATCCTTGAGAAGAATTTCTTGCCTATTCTAGACTACGAAAATCTGTCTGGTCTAATTGGAAAAATTTTCAATCAAAAAAAGGTTTCTATAGAAAAATTTTCAATAAAAAAATGTTTCTATAGAAAAATTTTCAATAAAAATTTTTTTTTATAGAAAAATTTTCAATAAAAAAAATTTTCAATAAAAAAATTTTTCTACAGAAAAATTTTCAATAAAGAAATTTTTCTATAGAAAAATTTTCAATAAAAAAATTTTTCTATAAAAAAATTTTCAATAAAAAAATTTTTCTATAGAAAAATTTTCTATAAATTTTTTTTTTTTTAATAAAAAATTTCTCTATCGAAAAATTTTCAATAAAAAAATTTTTCTGTAGAAATATTTCAATAAAATAATTTTTCTGTAGAAAAATTTTCAATAAAAAAACTTTCTGTACAAAAATTTTCAATAGAAAAATTTTTCTATAGAAAAATTTTCAATAAAACAATTTTTCTACAGCAAAATTTTCAATAAAACAATTTTTCTATAGCAAAAATCAATACACAAATTTTCAATAAAAAAATTTTTCTGTTAATAAAATAAAAATCATAATTTTTTTTTCTGGGTTCAACTAAGAAAATTTTTCTAAAGAAACATTTTCAATAAGAAAATTTTTCTATAGAAAAATTTTCAATAAGAAAATTTTTCTATGGAAAAATTTTCAATAAGAAAATTTTTCTATGGAAAAATTTTCAATAAGAAAATTTTTCTATGGAAAAATTTTCAATAAGAAAATTTTTCTATAGAAAAATTTTCAATAAGAAAATTTTTCTATAGAAAAATTTTCAATAAGAAAATTTTTCTATGGAAAAATTTTCAATAAGAAAATTTTTCTATGGAAAAATTTTCAATAAGAAAATTTTTCTATAGAAAAATTTTCAATAAAAAAATTTTTCTATAGAAAAATTTTCAATAAGAAAATTTTTCTATAGAAAAATTTTCAATAAGAAAATTTTTCTATAGAAAAATTTTCAATAAGAAAATTTTGCTATAGAAAAATTTTCAATAAGAAAATTTTTCTATAGAAAAATTTTCAATAATAACATTTTTCTATAGAAAAATTTTTAATAAGAACATTTTTCTATAGAAAAATTTTCAATAAGAAAATTTTTCTATAGAAAAATTTTCAATAAGAAAATTTTTCATTTTTAATTTTATAAGGCGTTACCTTTAGGCTTCTATAGAAAAATTTTCAATAAGAAAATTTTTCTATAGAAAAATTTTCGATAAGAAAAATTTGAAAATTGAAAATTTGAAAATTGAAAATTTTTCTATAGAAAAATTTTCTTATTGAAAATGGTTCTTTAGAAAAATTTTCTTAGTTGAACCCAGAAAAAAAAAATTATGATTTTTATTTTATTAACAGAAAAATTTTTTATTGAAAATTTGTCTATTGATTTTTGCTATAGAAAAATTGTTTTATTGAAAATTTTGCTGTAGAAAAATTTTTTTATTGAAAATTTTTCTATAGAAAAATTTTTTTATTGAAAATTTTTGTACAGAATGTTTTTTTTTATTGAAAATTTTTCTACAGAAAAATTATTTTATTGAAATATTTCTACAGAAAAATTTTTTTATTGAAAATTTTTCTATATAGAAATTTTTTATTAAAAAAAAATTTTTATTGAAAATTTTTCTATAGAAAAATTTTGTATTGAAAATTTTTTTATAGAAAAATTTTTTTATTAAAAATTTTTCTATAGAAAAATTTCTTTATTGAAAATTTTTCTGTAGAAAAATTTTTTATTTAGTGAAAATTTTTCTATAGAAACATTTTTTTATTGAAAATTTTTCTATAGAAACCTTAGGCAAGAAATTCTTCTCAAGGATTTATGAAGGTCAGAGAAAATCCTTCAGTTTTGTGCTACTTGCATGGAACACAGATTGTATTTTTCGGGCGTTTTTATGTCATGTAACTCCTCTCATTCTTAGCCTGCAACACAGGTTGAATCAATTAAAAACTAGCATAAGATATAAAGTACATACAATGCTAGTGGTTTAGAGCTAATTTTAAGAATATCTGCTTTAGAAACATCCATGCTAACACATTTACATAACATCAATGTTTTAAATTTAATTCAATTTGCTAACATTTCCTGAAGTGGATCTTAAACAATTAATATATTTTTGGTGATTTTTTAAAAAATGTTTTAAATAATACAATATTATAATAGTTATTTTTTAGCAATAATAAAAAGAGGACTTTTATTTTAATTTAGTTTTTGCCACCCTTCGATATTAATATTTTTACTATTTTTTATTTTTAATTGCGGTAAGTTGCTGTGATGCTAAACAATATTTGAAAGTTTCATTATTATAATTTATTTTATAGTTTTCATTCATTTTATAGTTTTTATAATAACCAGCACTTAAATTTGGGTATACTAAGTTTGTTATTATGTTTGCAAATCTCATAATGATGGCTTACATATCGTGCACAATTTTTTTGACATTTCGAGATAATCGAGCTTAAAATTTGAGTGATATTAGACATCCGGCAAAACAGTAATATTTCAGAAAATAATTATGTTGTGGTCATTTTAATAATGAGGCTACTAGCAGAAGATATTTAATTAATTTACTATTGCTTTAATTTAGTTGTATTTTAGTATTATTCAGCACAAATATTGCTTATCATAATTTTAATCAGTGTTCCTAGTTTTGTAGAAATCGGCCCATATTTAACCATACCTCCCATATAAGACACATTCTCAGAAGACGTTTATACACACATAAAAGCACAAAATCGTTAATAACACTAAAGATAAATGCATTTGATTACTTAAAGTTTGCACAGATAAATATTTTGTAAATATAAACCAAAAATTTGGTAACAATCGGTCCACAATTGACCCTAGCTTCCATATCAGGCCCTTAGCCAAAAATGATATAAATCTCGAAATTTTGAAAAAATCGCACATAGTATATGTATGTATGACTCTAAGACTTAAGGAAAACTTGTTTAATTGTTGGTCCATATTTGACCTTAGTAGTGAAGGGTATTATATAGTCGGGCTAGACCGACTATTGCTTTTCTTACTTGTTAATTTTTATTTTGTTATGAAACAATAAACATAGTGTATGCTTCTTCAACAATATTTCTCTTTAAGGTCGTATTCAGAGTAATAACTACTTAAAACACTATACCTAAACTTAAACAATTATTAATGAAAATTTTAATCACGAAACTACATATAAGCTATTATTTCAATTGATCTTTTGACCCATTTTGTGGAAGAAGAATTTTACCAAATTTTGTACACGTTCATTTATAAAAAGTTAATAAGGAAACCAATTTGATATCCCATATTGTCTTTACCTTTCACTATTGTGGAAAGTAAAGAAAATATAGTTTTTTATGAAATTATGAAATTTTGAAAAACATTATAATTCGTACTTATTTTGCCTCAAAAACAGGCGTATGTAGCACATTCCACCAGAAGCCGAAGACTTTTTGTAACTTTCGTAATTATCACTATTATTAATGAAGCTCGTGAGAATGAGTATTTAAAGCATTCAGTTGGAATTTGGATGTTAGCGAAGGCGGTTTGTACCGCTTTGTAAGAGAAAATACAAAAACAAAATATACAAGAAACAAAATAAAAATTCAATTTGTAGCAACAAAGAAATATAATCTCGAATATTGATGCCACGATACGATTATTTTTATGAACATCTTTTGAAATAAATGTAACCGAATTAGATTTTTTTTTCGAAACAGAAATAAATACTAATATTAAACAATTTTAGATTTTTTGGTAAAAATATTTTTTAGTCAAACACATTTTCCTATAGAAATATTTTTAATAAAAACAATCTGATATATAATTTTTTTTTAATATTTTTCTCTAGAAAACTTTCGATAAAAATATTTTTTTGTTGAAAATTTTTCTGTAAAAATTATTTTTTATAGAAAATTTTTCGATAAAAATATTTTTCTATAAAAATGTTCGATCAAAATAGTTTTCTATAGAAAAATTTTTTAAATAAATTGTTTAAACATTTAAAATCCATAAAAAAAAAATTTTGATAAAAAAAATAATTAGTCAGGAAAATTTTCTACAAAAAAATTTTCTATAAATTTTTAGTAAAAAAAAAAATTTTTATAAATTTTTTCTACAGAATAAAATTTTGGATAAAAAATTTTCTACAGAAAAATTTTTGATAAAAAATTTTCCACACAAAAATTTTTCTTAGAAAAATATTCTTTAAGTTGAAAATAAAAAAATTTTCTATAAATTTTTGATAAGATTGATTTCTATAGACAAATTTTTATAAAAAAATTTTATATAGAAAAATTTTTGATAAAAAATTTTGTATAAACAATTTTTGATAAAAAATTTTATATAGAAAAATTTTTGATAAAAAATTTTGTATAAAAAATTTTTGATAAAAAATTTTGTACAAAAAAATTTTTTATAAAAAATTTTCTATAGAAATTTTTTATATCAAAAAATAACAAAATAGTCGGGATGTAAATATTATTCAAAAAGAAGAGTATTTGTATTTGATCCTAAACCTGTTACATTAATGTAACAGATCAATTTATTGATAAAAAGCCAAAAAATGTTTGCGGAGAAACCAAATTCCTCGACGCGTTTCGATGGTTGGTTAAGCCATCTCTTCAGGAGGATTATCCCCTATTTACACAGATCGAAAACGTCGCATTATTACTATATTTACAAACACAACTTTTCAGAATTATGTTCATAAACCATAAGTAAAAGCGTAGATCATCGACTGAACAAAAACAAACATTTTTCAGTTTTCATAAAATAAAAAATTTGCTAAAAAAAATGTTTTATACATTTTAGATAAAAATATTTTCTATACATTTTTGATTAAATTTTCTATAGAAAAATTTTTGATGAAAAAATTTTCTATAGAAAAATTTTTGATAAAAATTTTCTATAGAAAAATTTTTGATAAAAATTTTCTATAGAAAAATTTTTGATAAAAATTTTCTATAGAAAAATTTTTGATAAAAATTTTCTATAGAAAAATTTTTGATAAAAAAATTTTCTGTAGATAAATAAAATATTCTATTGATAAAAAAAAATGTTCTATAGAAAAATTTTTTAAAAAGTAATTTTCTGTAGAAAATTTTTTAATAAAACAATTTTTTTTCATAGAAACATTTTTGATAAAAAATTTTGTATAGAAAAATCTTTGATAAAAATATTTTGTGTAGAAAAATATTTGATAAAATAAAATTTTGTATAGAAAAAATGTTTATAAAAAAATTTTCTGTAGAAAAATTTTTAATAAAAAAATATTCTATAAAAAATTATTGATAAAAAAATTTTTCATAAAAACATTTCGATAGAAAAATTTTTGATAAAAACATTTTCTATATAAAAATTATAGATAAAAAAATTTTGTATTGAAAAAAATTTTCTATAGAAAAATTTTTAGTAAAACAATTTTTTTCATAGAAACATTTTTAATGAAAAAATTTCTATAGAAAAATCTTTGATAAAAATATTTTGTGTAGAAAAATCTTTGATAAAATAAAATTTTGTATAGAAAAAATGTTTATAAAAAAATGTTCTATAGAAAAATTGTTAATAAAAAAATATTCTCTACAAAATTTTTTGATAAAAAATTTTTCATAAAAACATTGCGATAGAAAAATTTTTGATACAAAAATTTTAAATAAAAAAATTTTTGAGAACAAAATTTTCTTTATAGAACATTTATTCCATTATTTCGGATACCTCGCGTGGGTCTCACTTCCCAGAATTGAGTTTTCGACTTAAGTATTTTTTTACGAACTTCAAAAAAGGATAAAAGGAAATCACTGTGTTAAATTTCGTTGATATCGGTCAATATTTGACCATAGATCCGGAACAAACCCTTCTGTTAAAAAACACATAATGCGACAAAAATAAAGACCATTTATATTTATTAGTTGCACACATAATTCTTATACAAGCTGTAGTCAAATTGCTAAATTTCCTGCAAATTGGTTCACATTTGACCCTAGATTTTATATAAGAGCCAATGGCTTAAATATACTTATGACTTAAGAAAATTTTTCTTTAATAGTAAAATTTTCCAAATATGTATTTGTCTTTATGCATTAAATAAACAAGGTTTTTGAACTCAATGTTGTAGGGTATCATATGAAAGGACTTGACCAACTATAACACTTTCTTACCGGTTTTTTGTTTTCAGTTTTTATCGTGTGCAATTATTATTTAAATTTTTGTGTATTTTTTAATGGTTTTGCATATCAACAAACCAACGAACGATATAATAAACGAATCAAAACCTCAATGTTTTGCTTTAATTATTTTAATGGTTTTCTCATCTCTTGCCACAAAAATTTTGAATTCGCTTTAGTTTTTTTTTTAAATAATTGTTAAACAAATATTTAAAAATAATAGAAATTTATTTGAGTTTAATTTTTAAAGTTTGTGCAAATGTATTTTAAGAGCAAGTTTATAGTTTAATCGATTTAAACAAAAATTATTTTTTTATTTTAGAAAACAAATTAAAAACGCTTTAATCTAATTTTACTTTTTGTTTGCTTTTGTTGATTACATTTACAATAAATTAAATTTAAAATACCAAAATAAATATGTTATCAAATTATAGATAAATAAACTATTAATTATAATATAATTTGTATTTAAAGTCAAATGTTAAATTGCAAAATATTAGAAATTATTGTAGACTTATATTAAAAACAAATAAGAAAGTTGTTTCGATCAAGCAAGACCATTAGATACCCTATATCCTTGAGGTCACAAAATATAAACAAGTAAGAGTTTTCTATTCGGCTATGCCAAATCTTATATATACCCACCATCAAATGGTGTTAAATTAAGAAATCTCACTTATCTACAAGGGCGTAGCTAATTCAAAATATGGAATAAATACGAAAAAATTTGTACGTTGGTATTATTGGTAAAATCTTTAGACTAAACTCGTCTGCAGTAGCTTTATAGTTCAACATCTATGTCTAAAATCTAAGTTTCCCTAGTATTTACTTTGAACAAATTCGGTCTAATAACAGGTATAGTTATACCCTTCACCACCATAGGTGGAAAGGGTATAATGGGTTTGTGCTGATGTTTGTAACACATAGAAATATTGGTTTGAGACCCACTTAATATACCAATCGAATTAAAAATTTTCCCTGAGTTGTTTTAACGATGTCGTCCGGCTGGTTATCCATGTAAGCTTGTTATCATTCTACAGGTCGTAACTTTAAAGATAATTTGATGAAATTTGGCACAGGCTCATATTTTGGTCCAAGGACCTATTGGGTGAAATCGGATTACTATTTCGGGTACCTCCCATAGGGAAGCCTTCCCAGAATAGAGCTTTTGGTACTTTACTGCTTAATCAGTGTTCCTAATTTTGTACAAATCGGCCCATATTTGACCATACCTCCCATACAAGACACATTCTCAAAAGACGTTTAAATGTATACATATAAAAGCACAAAAACGTTAATAACTCTAAAGATAAATGCATTTCATTACTTAAACTTTGCACAGATAAATATTTTGTAAATATGACCAGAATTTGGTAACAATCGGTCCACAATTGACCCTAGCTTCCATATTAGGAAATCAAATAAATCTCGAAAAAATAGCACATTTTAGGCTATTTCCGTAAACATTGGGTTATCCATTTTGCGATTTCAAAAGTAAACGTAAATATATTTATATATATATATATATATATATATATATATATATATATATATATTTTTGTCAAATCGCATGATCTTAGTGGCCAGTTGATAGTGCCACGACGAGAAATTGCGCGGCCAGGAAATGTATCTTGCAATAAAGCTATATTCGCTCAAGTGTTGTGGCATCGTCTGGTTGAAACCTTATTTTCTTTAAGTCGTATTATTTAATAGCAGGTAAAAACAAGTCAGTATAATGGCCTTTCCTTAATTACTTGAGAATTCTCAGAACCCCAAATACGAGAATTTTGTTTATTAACATACCCACCGAGTGAGAAATGTGCTTCATCGCTGAAGAAAATTTTGCTTGAAAAATCGCCGTCCACCGCCTGTTGTTCAAGCACCAAGTCCACGTATCTACGACATTGTGAATGTGTGAGCTGGATTCAGTTGTTGTGTAAGCTGCACTTTATATGGATTTAGGTGCAGATCTAAATGCAAAATACGCCATAATGTCCCATAAGGCAGTCCTAATACCTAACAACGACGAGGAAACGACACATTCGGACCTTCGGCAACACTTTTACTTACATCAGCGATATGTTTAGCGGAACGAGCGAAACGATGATGCACAGACCTTACAATATTTGTAACCGCTCCAGTATCTTTAAATTTCTTCACAATTTTGCCAATTTCTTGCGTAGTTGGACGATTATGTAAACAATAATCTCCTCTTAAAGCGCGACATGTGGCTGTTGCAGAATCATCATTTTTGTAGTATTTTTTGATAATTTTGATGCGTTGTGTGATAATTAGCAATCCATTTTCGTCAATGTCAGACTTTCAACTGAAAAGAAAAAAATTTGGTTTAACAACTTAGTTTGACAGATGTCGAATTCCAGTTCTATACTTTTGAAACCACGAAGTTGATAACCCTTTATTTTGTGTGGAAGCTATGGCTACATGTGAGCCGATTTCGATGAAATTCTATATGTGTTTATGCTAAACTTTTCTATACTAAATTTTATCATCATACCTATTATAATTAGAGATTTTTCGCAAATGAAAGATTAGCCTAAGCTAGGTTCTACGGGAGCTACGGTCAAATGTAAACTGATTTTGCCCAATTTCAATACCAAAGTTTTCCATGAAATGAAGAATAATTTTTGCAAAGTTTCAGTGCCAGACAGACAGACAGACACAGACAGACAGACAGACAGACAGACAGACAGACAGACAGACAGACACAGACAGACAGACAGACAGACAGACAGACAGACAGACAGACAGACAGACAGACAGACAGACAGACAGACAGACAGACACAGACAGACAGACAGACAGACAGACAGACACAGACAGACAGACAGACAGGCAGACAGACAGACAGACAGACAGACAGACAGACAGACAGACAGACAGACAGACAGACAGACAGACAGACAGACAGACAGACAGACAGACAGATAGACAGACAGACAGACAGACAGACAGACAGACAGACAGACAGACAGACAGACAGACAGACAGACAGACAGACAGACAGACAGACAGACAGATAGATAGATAGATAGACAGATAGACAAACAGACAGAAAGAAAGTTATAAACGGAATGACAATCTTCCATTATTTTTGATGATGTGTAAAAAATGTATCAAAATATCAGGAAGATCTAGATCTCCATAGAAACTTGAGCCGAGATAAGTGACCTTTTCTACAGCAGAAGAAAGCAAGTGTAGAGGAGATGTTTTATGGTCTTCTTCTTTTAGCCTTACCAATTTCCTTCTTATTAGATGGTCTTCCTTCATTACAGGCGCAAGTAAGAATACATTGGGTATTGATGTGAAATTTATAATATATACGGGTAAAATAATTTTTTTTCAATAATAAAAGTTCATTTCAAAGTCAATCTGAATTTCATACTAAAACATTCACCCTTTTTGGCCCACATAAAATAGTACAATGTTAAAATATAAATTCCATTGATTAAATCAACAATAAACTTTGTATGTTTTATGCGTATCATGGTCATAAATCACAAAATAAACATTTATCGTTTTTAGTGGCATTTCAAGCGTTTGAACTTGTAATAAATTTTTTGTATAGAAATTTCAAAGAGAATCTAAGCCGTCATGTTCTAACACGTGTAACTCTAATATTCTCATACTAAAGCACTAGAAGGGTTATGGTAAACAAGCTTTGATGTGGGAATTAGATGAATTTTCTAATTTATACACCTCCAACTAAACGAATTTTTCTAGAGATTTTTGGTAAAATAATAAAAGAAAAAAAAAATATTTTTTTAAGCTCGTGGCAACACGGATGTTAAGGATATAAATGGTTTTAAATTCTTTGTATAATTCTTATGATATTAAATTGTTATTTCTAAAATTTAACAAAAATATTTTTTTTAAGTTAATTTAAAATTTCTTATATTTCCTCTATGACTACCCCAACGTGCACTTTTTACACAATTTTATCATTATCTTAAAGATAACTAACAAATTTTCGAATTAAATTCGATTTGATAGGTTTTAAATGTATTCCTGCCTTAATGTTTAGAAACAAACAACTAAACTATGAATTTAAGGAAAGTCTTAGTTTTACTAAGGGTTTGCTAGTGTTTCGACGTGTCGGTAGTTTTATCAAGTGATTTATTGCAAAGATTTAATACGTGTTAAGAGGGTGGTTAGGTTATTGCTTTTCCTGTTTTTGTTCTTGTGTAAAAGATGGGCAAGTGAGAAAAGTCAATTTTACAATATTCCCCAATTTTGTTTAAGAATAAAAGGTGGGCTTTAAATGTGTTTTAAATAATGAAATGAATAAAGCTAAACTAAGAATTTCCATAGCACTGTTTTCATTATTTTAAAGAATATGACTTACAATATTTAAATATTTAAATTAAGAAAGTGCTATAGTCGGTCCTTCACCACTAAGGCCAAAGGTCTTCTTTTTCCTGTGTAAAGACAAATATTTGCTAAATTTTATCATCATACAAACATTTTCTCAAAACTTATATATTTAAGCTGATTCCGTTTGAGCTAGGGTCAAATGTAGATCGAATTTCTCGAAATTTGGCAAATTAATCACAGTGGTTACCAAAATTATGTATGCAATACAAATAAACCAACGATCGAAACGCGTCGAGAAAAGGTTTCCCCACCAACATTTTTTGGTTTTGTCAAATGAATTGGGATCTTAGTGGAATATACTACAGTAAAACTTTTTAATTAAATGTTTGATGTCCCAACATTATAAAAATAAACGTTTGTTTATTTAAATCTTTCTTTGAACCCCCTTTATAACACTTTTGTCTTAGTCGCCAACAAAGCAACAACAAAAGTGTGGGAGATAAAGTAATGATAAAACTGAAAAATGTTTGTGTGTTTCTGTTCGGATGAAAATCTTCGCTTTATGTTTATATTTGTTCGACACAATAATAAATCGTATTTATTTTGTTCCTCAATATAACATACCTATATAGTGTGGTTTTCGCTCTGTCTAGAGTTAGGGATAATCCTCCTGATGAGATGGTCTGACCCCATGATAGGCAAATTAGCTCCTACGGGCCGAGCACCAATCGTCATTTTCATATACACAACACGAATCAAGAAGAAAAAACAAACTAAAATACGAAAAATACTCATTTGTATGACAACAGTCAATTTGCAACAACAAAACATGTGCAAAAGAGAACAAGCAAATATTTATTTTGCCTTAGTCTCTTTATTTGTAAAATCACCAATACATTGATGTTTCCTATGTTCTATTTGTGCCTATCATGGGTCTAACCAACCATCGAAACGCGTCGAGGAAAGGTTTTCCCACCAACATTTTTTGGGTTTATCAAAAAACTATTTATTACAATGAATTGGGATCTTAGTGCAATACACTATAGTAAAACCTTTTAATTAAATGTTTGATGTCCCAAAATTTTGATAAACCTTAAAATTCTCATTATCTTCACATTTACGAGCGTTTTAGTTATTTTTGTCTCATTTAGTGCGTTTTGACAGAAGATTTTCTATGGGAGCTATGGTCAAATGTGAACCGATTTCAACGAAATTTGGTACAGTAATTTAAATTTACATAAGCATTATCCGTTTTAATAATATTGATATTTGTGGTCAATATAGCCATTCCGGGAAATGGGACATATGAGAGGTACCATAAATAATGGACCGATTTTAACGAATTTTAATAGCCACTATCAAAAAAATGATCTGTGCCAAATTTTATCAAATTATATTTGGAATAGCGACCTGTACTTTGATAACATTGTCGGACGGACTGACTGACATCACTAAATCGACTCAGAAAGTGATTCTAAGCCTATTGGTGTACTAAAAGATGGGTATAAGACAGATATTTCTATGAGTTACATACATCGGCACAAACTTATAATACTCTTTTCACCTATGGTGGTGAAGGGTATAAATATAGCTTCGTATATAATAGGCTTATTGAATTTGTAATAAGTACTAATCTAACAATTTGCAACAAGGGCAATTAACCAACGTTGGCCACCAGGGTAAGGCAAAAAGTACTTGATGTAACTATTTTTTCTGAGAAATTAACTGATAAAATTGACAATTGAAAAGTTCTTGAACATAACAGTTTTTTTGATCATCGTTATATCAGTTACAGTTTATCTATGGTAAGTTGTATTCAACAGTCTATCTTCCCCCCTAATGTTCGGAAAGCAGACTGCAGTAAATACAGAGAGAAATTTAACAGAACCGTTTAAGGAATATCTGACATAAATTGCAGAAATACTGGTGATATTGAGTGGTCGTTAAAGCTGCTTGCAAAGGCCTTACTCACTGCAAGCTTCATGCCCCCAGGCCAAATGCAGGGGTAAACAACGACCGAAATGATGGTCAATGGAGTAGACTAACCTCAGGAAATGCTGCAAAAAGTTCTTTAATAGGACGAAGTGCACATAAGCATTTCAAGACTAAGGCACAATAAAGGAAAACTCAGTCATTATGAAAGTGTATTAATAAAGGCCAAGAACATTCCTGATGGAATTCTGTAGCAATGTGGAAGATTCTTCCGAAGCCGCAAGGCTGGGGAAAATTTTGGCCTTCTCTTATTGTACGGTGAGTTATCTAAAGAAAGCGCGAGGGGATTGGACGACATCCAGTAAGGAATCCCTAGAGTTGCTCTTAGATATCAATTTTCCTGGCAACCATCGAAATGAGGCGGACAGTTCCGCACCAAGTTAACCATCGGATATTGCTAAGGAAATTGTAACCGAACCTAAAATAGCTTGGGCTATTTCAAACCTTTTAAATCTCCTGGTCGGGATATGATCTCACCGGGTGAACTGCAAGTGGTGTCCGATACGCTTATTCCATGGCTTAAAAAGCTCTACATCGGGTGTATAGACCTAAAGTATATCCCCAATAAGTGTAGGGAGTCCAAGATGGTCTTTATTCCCAAAGCTAGAAAATCCTTGCACACGGGACCCAAATACTTTAGGCCTATCAGTCTGTCATCGTTTCTGCTGAAGACATTGGAGAGACTCATTGACATGTATCTTAGGGAAATATGATTCCTGCCATCCCGGGGATCACTGATTACACTTTGGCCGAACCATTATTCGAAAAGAATTACCATACCCTCATACCAGACAGAGATGCATGAAACGGCAGAACTCTGGTAAAATGCAGTATATAGACTTCTATACTGACGGCTCAAAGCTTAACATTCAAATAGGTTTCGGGGTCTACTCCAAAGCTCTAGGCCTAAATATATCACGAAAACTACCTGATATAATGCTCTCCCAACAATGGGTATTGTTATATTCTCTGACATCCAAGCTGCTATTAAATCTCTGGATTGTGTCTTCCTAAATTCAAGATCAGCCCTGAGTTGCCGAAAATCTCTTAACGAGATGGCCCAGCAATTTATATAAATCTCATATATGTGCCAGGCCACAGGAATATTACAGAGTATTACAGACGAGCTTGCAAGACTACGGACTACCTTATCGTTTCCAGCTGAACTGGAGTCCGTGGACATGCCTCTAGCCACTTGCAAGCTCCTACTGCGAGAAAGATCTAACTTTTTAGCAAATGATAAGTGGGCGTTTGACAATGGATAGTTAACACTCCCACAGATTGCTGTCATTATCAAGAACTGAGATCTCATTGCTGGTGTCCGTTATAAGCGGACACTGTTTGAATGAAAGATATGAAATTAAGCTAAAGGTTACCACTAATGACCTTTGCAGAAGCTAAAGAGACGAGGAGGAGACTGAATTGATAACTTGCCCTGCCCTAACGCATAGTAGGAGATTAATTTTGGGTTCAACTTTTTAAGCGATCTAGATGATGTGGCTGGTATTGATATCTGCCGACTTAAGAGCTTTTTAAAGCGCTCGGGATGGTTCAACAGACGAAGTTAGTAATATGTTATTTCAGTAGAGTCCATCGTAATCTAAGTGAGTTTCGGTTTTTTTCAGATTGCCACTTTAACTTAACCTATATAATAGGTCTGTTTCTTTACTTTCTGGATGAGTATGGACAAATGAAAGAAATATAGGAGTTACTCTCTCCAAAAACAAAACTTATCCAAAAGTACAGGAACGCAAAATACCAAAATTTATCTCGAAAAATATTAAAACAAATGTTTTTATTATTATTAAGTTTTTTTTCGGTTATGTCTTGTTATTTTTAAACAGTTAAAATATGTGTGTTTATGAAGTTTTACTGAAATTGAAAACCAAATTAAAAGTTAAATTTTAATTTGTGATTTGTTTAAAGTTCATATTATTTAATTATATTTAACACGATAAAGCTACATTATATTTTTGATATCATTTATTAATTCGCATACATGAACTAATCAAAGTGAATCTATAATTTATCACAATAATTTATAATAAATAAATTGAATTATGTAAATTCTGTTAGAAAAAACATTAACAGGTAAGATATAAATCAATTGCTGAAATGTTTTTTTTAAATGCAAAATGTATGTACATATTAATTACAGGAGATTAATAAACATATTTACACCGAAATAATATTATATATACATACATATATTTATATTTGTATACCCACCATCAAAGAGAATGGGGGATATATTTAAATTGTTATTCCGTTTGTAATTTCTTTAATATTGGCTCAAAAACCAAAAAAGATATGTATTCTAAAGCCCTATGAAATTCTAAGATGATTGAGCGATGACCCTCTGTCTGTTAAGGGCATGATAGGGCCTAAACAAACCGAAACTTAGACAAAATATTCTTCATTTTTTGGAAAATGTCGATATTGAAATTGGGCGAAATAAGTTCAAATTTGACCATAGTTTCCATATAACCTCGATTAGGCTATTCGCTTATTTATAGAGAAGTTTAACATATGCACTAGGCAGCATAAAACTAAATAATTTCATCAAAATTGGTTCACATTTAACCATAGCTCCCATATGAACCCTTACAGAAACAGCTTAAATTCTTCCTAAAATATACTTAAATGCCAATAAATGATATACCATAATAGCTATGGCTACTAAATTTAGCACAAGGAAGTTATATGTCAATTGCAGCCAGTGCGCAATTTTTTCTTTTACAATCGGTCACCATTTGAACATAGCTCCCATATAAACAAACTTACTTAAAAACAAAAAATACCAAAAAAAAGGGGTTTCTGTCAGTCAAATAACAGCGCTTTAGCGAGTTAAGCACGAGGGACAAAATCTTACAAAAGTGTTTTCAAAATGTTGAAAAAGTTGTGTATTAAAAATGGACGAAATTCAATTGTAATAGATATGGAAACTTAATTTAGAACAGAAAAGTTTTATGCAACTATTGATCAGTATATCAAATTTTATATGAATCGGTTCATATTTGACTATAGATTTCGTATAAAAACCACTCCTGGAAACCACTTACATATAAAACATCTGTCTGTCTGTCTGTCTGTCTGTCGTCTGTCGTCTGTCTGTCTGTCTGTCTGTCTGTCTGTCTGTCTGTCTGTCTGTCTGTCTGTCTGTCTATCTGTCTGTCTGTCTGTCTGTCTGTCTGTCTGTCTGTCTGTCTGTCTGTCTGTCTGTCTGTCTGTCTGTCTATCTGTCTGTCTGTCTGTCTGTCTGTCTGTCTGTCTGTCTGTCTGTCTGTCTGTCTGTCTGTCTGTCTGTCTGTCTGTCTGTCTGTCTGTCTGTCTGTCTGTCTGTCTGTCTGTCTGTCTGTCGTCTATCTTCTGTCTGTCTGTCTGTCTGTCTGTTGTCTGTCTGTCTGTCTGTCTGTCTGTCTGTCTGTCTGTCTGTCTGTCTGTCTGTCGTCTATCTTCTGTCTGTCTGTCTGTCTGTTTATCTGTTTATCTGTCTGTCTGTCTGTCTGTCTGTCTGTCTGTCTGTCTGTCTGTCTGTCTGTCTGTCTGTCTGTCTATCTATCTATCCGTCTGTCTGTCTGTCTGTCTGTCTGTCTGTCTGTCTGTCTGTCTGTCTGTCTGTCTGTCTGTCTGTCTGTCTGTCTATCTATCTATCTATCCGTCTGTCTATCTATCTATCTATCTGTCTGTCTGTCTGTCTGTCTGTCTGTCTGTCTGTCTGTCTGTCTGTCTGTCTGTCTGTCTGTCTGTCTGTCTGTCTGTCTGTCTGTCTGTCTGTTTGTCTGTCTGTCTGTCTGTCATAAAGTAAGTGGACATAGCTTTTTACTGTAAAAGCTATATCCAATTACTTTATGACAAGAACGTTTTATTTCCATACCAGCCAGTGTGCCAAATTTTGTTACAATCGGTCAACATTTGACCAAAGCTCCCATATAAAAACCTTAAGGAAACACAAAAATACAAAAAGAAAAAGGGGTTTATGCCCGTCTGTCCTTTAGAGAAAAGCGCAATAGCTCCTTAACTACAAGAGCTAGAGAAACGAAATTTTACAAAAGTATTTTCAATATATTATAGAAGTTGTGTACTGAAAATGGGTGAAATCTGTTCAAATGTAATTAGAGCTCCCATATAACCCCGCCCCGGGAACCATATATGTGCTGATAAATTAAATACAATTGTGATTAGCTATGATGATTTAATTCAGTATAGAGAAGTTTTATGCAACTATTGGTTAGTATATCAAATTTTATAGGATTTGGTCCATATTTGACTATAGCTTTCATATAAAAACCACTTCTGAGACCAAATTTTGTGCAAAGTAAATACTAGGGAAACCACTTAGAAAATTTTAAATTTTGAACTATAAAGTTACCACAACCGAATTAAATTCAAACATTTTACCAACAATACCAACTAGTTTAACAAATTTTTTAGAATTTGATCCACATTTTGAATTAGCTGCACCCTCGTATATATGTAATATATGTTTCTTAATTTAACACAATTTGATGGTGGGTATATAGGATTCGGCACACTCGAATGTAATATCGGGTTATTCATTTTGCAGTTTCAAAAGTAAACATAAATAAAATACATATAAAATATTTTTTTCATGATATTTCATTTTTATTATAAAGTTTGAACGTTTGACGGGAAATGTTATAAGCACTGATTCTTTTGAGGTAATTTTCGACCACTTTTGACACATATTGGGCGGTATTTCAGCCATAACTTGACGAATGCTGGTTTTTAATAGCTCAAGAGTTAAAGGTTTATCTACATAAACTCGGTCTTTCCGTAGCCCCACAAAAACAAGTCTAATGGTGTCAAATCGGAATGATCGTGGTGGTCAGTTGATATCGCCACGAAGCGAAATTACGCGGCCAGGAAATGTCTCTTGCAATAAAGCCATATTCGCCCGAGTTATGTAGCATGTGGCATCGTCTTTGTGAAACCACATATTCTCCAAGTCGTATTCTTCAATAGCAGGCAAAAAAAAAAGTCGGTTATTATATGAACATTTCGGGCCTTTGGCAACACTTTCACTTACAGCAGCGATATATTCAGTCGAACGAGCGAAACGATAATGCACAGGCCTTATAATATTTGTAACCGCTCCAGTCTCTTTAAATTTCTTCACAATTTTGCCAATAGTTTGCGTAGTTGAACGATTATGTAAACCATAATCTCCTCTTAAAGCACGATATGTGGCTGTTGCAGAATCACTATTTTTGTAGTATGTTTTTATAATTTTTATGCGTTATGTGATACTTAAGCGATCCATTTTCGTCAATGTCAGGCTTTCAACTGAAAAGAAAAAATATTGGTTTAACAACTAAGTTTGCAGATGTCGAATTTCAGTTTTATACTTTTAAAACCACGAAATGGATAACCCTCTACTATTATTTCTTTGTCCTGTAGTTTTTCTGACTACTACCTTGTTCATTAACAACATAAAAGTCTTGGCCTAGAGGTTGTAAAAAGTCTGTTTGTACGTACGTTTTATAATCCATCACAAACTTCAGTAAGCCTTTTTTCTTACCAATAAAGTAAAGACAAGACTCGCTTTCAAAAGATTTTCCACCTGTTTGAGTCCCGCATACAAAACAAAAAAAAAATTAAATTGCATGTAATATTTAATCTTCTGTTTATTTGTTTGAATCAAATAAAAGGCTTCATAAATACGAAAGAAATTATGAACAATGAAAAATGCGACATGAATATTTTAACAAAGTTGCCATTTTTACTTTAGCATTCTTTTTTTGTAAAATGTAAATATTTTGTTTCTTTTGATAAAGAATGTATAAATATGGACTTTCTCCGAAGTTTTTAAATATGTTTTTTTTTTTCGAATTGAAGATTGTGAAAAAATTTTACTTTACTTAACACCTACTCTACATAACACACGTGTAGTACGAAATCAAAAACTTAAAGATAAAAATCTTTGGAATATTATATTTTTTCAGAAATAAACTGGATAATTCAGAAAAATCTAACACAAACAAAATTCTTTCTTTAACATTTGTAATAACATTTTGCTGTTACCTAGATTTCCATTTCCTATGACGCTATGTGTATATATTTACCCCTGAAAAGTTTAAATATTTTTACAATGAAACCATACACATTTTTTGTATATTTTTCAGTAGAACTTTTTTTTTTTGCTTTCGCTTCGACAATGCCAGGAGCTATCAACGCATATGTAGGTCTTAAATACAGAATTTCATTCAAATGTACACACATTTGTACATTTATCTTGGAATAAAAAAAAAAAATTTCTTTGTAGGTATTAAGTATATGATACTCTTATAGAAAAGTTTTTATATTCATGTATTAAGAATTTATAAAATATCAAGCATAATGAAACAAGCTACAGTCAAGGCTTATGCTGGGCTGATGTCATATAAAGTTGAGAAATTTTCAGATCGGAATTTGTTAAAAGAAGTAAAAAAGTGCTATAGTCGGTCAAGCCCGACCATACGATACCCTTCACCACTAAGATCAAAGGTGTTCTTTTTCTGTATTAAGACAAATATTTGCTAAATTTTGCCATCATACAAACTTTTTCTCAAAATTTAAATATTTAAGCTGTGGACCGATTATCTCGAAAATTGATAACAATTTTTACAAAAATTATGTGTTAAAAAAATAAGCTTGAAATTCTCGTTATCTTTGGATTTACAAGCGTTTTAGTGATTTTTGTCTCATTTAGTGCGTTTTTAAAGAAGAGTTTGTATTGGAGCTATGGTCAAATGTGGACCGATTTCAACGAAATTAGTGATTTAGGTTTACATAAGCCGTATATGATTTCAATTTCATGAAAAATATTTATATTTGTGGCCAATATATCAATTCCGGGAAGTGGGACCTATGGGAGGTACCACAAATAATGGACCGATTTTGACGAATTTAAATAGCCATAGTCCCACTATCAAAAAAATTATCTGTGCCAAATTTTATCAAATTATCTTTAGAATTGCGACCTGTAGTTCGACTACAAGGTTTACATGGGGGTCCAGCCAGCCAGACGGATGGACGGACATCGCTAAATCGACTCAGAAAGTGATTCTAAGCCTATTGGTATACCAAAAGATGGGTCTAAGACAAATATTTCTATGCGTTACATACATTAGGGCAAACTTTCTATAGAAAATTTTTTTATCAAAAATTTTTCTATAGAAAATTTTTTTATCAAAAATTTTTCTATAGAAAATTTTTTTATCAAAAATTTTTCTATAGAAAATTTTTTTATCAAAAATTTTTCTATAGAAAATTTTTTTATCAAAAATTTTTCTATAGAAAATTTTTTTATCAAAAATTTTTCTATAGAAAATTTTTTTATCAAAAATTTTTCTATAGAAAATTTTCCTAAAGAAAATTTTTTTATCAAAAATTTTCCCAAAGAAAATTTTTTTATCAAAAATTTTTCTATAGAAAACTTTTTTATCAAAAATCTTTCTATAGAAAATTTTTTTATCAAAAAGTTTTCTATAGAAAATTTTTTTATCAAAAATTTTTTTTATAAAACATTTTTTTATCAAAAATTTTTCTATTAAAAATTTTTTTTCAAAAATTTTTCTGTAGAAAATTTTTTATTAAAAATTTTTCTATAGAAATTTTTGTTTATCAAAAATTTTTCTACAGATTTTTTCTATTATTAAAAATTTTTCTATAGAATATTTTTGTAAAAAAAATTTTTCTATAGAAAATTTATTTAACAAAATTATTTCTATAGAAATTTTTTTATCAAAAAGTTATCTACAGAAAATTTTAAGACTAATATACAGTCCATCGTCGCGATCTTTTGGAAAAACTCGTCGGTTGACATGCACTAGCAGCTGAACACATCTTTCGGCTCCCCGAGAAATGATAAAACATTTTTCTATAGAAACATTTTTTATTAAAAATTTGTTTATAGAAATTTTTTTTTTCTAAAATTTGTCTAGATAAATTTTTTGTTTATCAAAAATTTTTCTATAGAAAATTTTTTATCAAAAATTTTTTATAGAAATTTTTTTATCAAAAATGTTTCTAAAGAATTTTTTTTATCAAAAAATTTTTCTATAGAATATTTTTTTATCAAAAAATATTTCTATAGAATATTTTTTTATCAAAAATTTTTTTTTCAAAAATTTTTTTATTAAAAATTTGTCTATAGAAAATTTTTTTATCAAAAATTTTTTCATAGAAAATTTTTCTATCAAAGTTTTTGATAAAAAAATTTTCTATAGAATTTTTTTTTTAAATTTTAAAATTTTAATTTTATCTATCTATAGATAATTTTTGTCAAAAATTTTTCTATAGAAAATTTTTGTTTATTTATAAAAGTTTTTGCTTATTTATAAAACAGGTTTTAAATACAGTTTTAATAACAAGACTTTTGAAAATCACACTTGCTTTACACTTGTTAAAATAACTATTTAGCAAGTATAACTGGAAATGACTTAATATCGCAATAGTTTGGTAAGGGTTTGGAAGGTATCTTTGTATTGTTTTCATTGAGGTGCATTTTTAACAGTGGAAAATAAGTGGTAGTATAGGTGCGTTACACAGGAGAGGGAAGGTGAAAATCTACGAAAATAGCGTTACGTAATTTGTGAACAGCCCCTAAAGCTGATATGTGTAAAAGGACACACAATGAAAGAAAAAAATTGACGAGAAATTTTGTTTAAATATAAATTTTTGCTTTTTTAAATATTATTTTTTTTCAAAATCTCAATATTTGTTTATTCTAAACTTGTCAGAAAATTCTTGAAATGGTAATGAAATCCTTGAGCTTTCTCTTATCAAACATTACTTTTTGGGTACCATAGCTTGAATTAGGGTAGTAGCTTAACAATTTTTACCCAAAAATAAAAAAGAACAAAAGAATTGATGAAATTTGGCATAGGCTCATGTTTTGTTCCAAGAACGATCCCTTTTCTTATTGGGTAAAATCGGATTACAATTTTGGGTACCTCCCACAGGGATGCCTTCTCGGAATAGAGTTTTTGGTCCTTCACAGTCACAAATTTAGCTAAATTTTAATAATATTCAGCACAAATATTGCCTATGATAATCTTAATCAGTGTACCTATTTTTATAGGAATCGGCCCATATTTGACCATACCTTCCATACAAGACACATTTTCAAAGCACGTTTATATACTCATAAAAGCATAAAAACGCTCATAACTCTAAAAATAAATGCATTTGATTACTAAAACTTTGCACAGATAAATATTTTATAAATATGAACCAATAACCAAAATTTGGTAATAATCGGTCCACAATTGACCCTAGCTCCCATATGAGGCTCTTAGCCGGAAATGATATAAATCTCAAAATTTAAAAAAATAGCACATAGTATATGTATGTATGTCTCTAAGACTTAAGGAAAACTTGTTTAATTGTTGGTCCATATTTGGCCCTTGAAGTGAAGGGTATGAAATAGTCGGGCTTGACCGACTATAGCTTTTCTTACTTGTTTTTTTTTTTTCAATTTCTTTCCAAAATTAGTTTTAAATATTGTAAATGACTTAGTCCTAAATTATTTTATATAAAAATGTGTGGCAGCCTAATATTTGTTGTTTAGCTACTTGATAGGATAAAATTTGCGAAATCTGTTTTACGTCATTAGACACTTTTTTGTTATCTGTTGTTATTTTTGTTTTTTCTCTAATAAAAGAATATTTTTGTTTGGCTTGTGGAAGTACACGTGTTATATGCGGGCAACTTCCATCCATCCCATGTACGAGAAAAATCTGAAATTAAAAAGAAATAAATAATAACTAAAAAAGTGTTGTTTCTTGTGTTTTTATACCCTTCACCACCATAGGTGGAAAGGGTATTATAAGTTTGTGCTGATGTATGTAACGCTTAGAAATATTTGTCTTAGATCCACCTTTTAGTGAACCAATAGGCTTAGAATCACTTTCTGGGTCGATTAAGCGATGTCAGTCCGTCCGTTCGTCCGTCTGGATGGCTGGCTGGACCCCCATATAAAGTATGTAATAAAAGTACAGGTCGCATTTCTAAAGATAATTTGATGAAATTTGTCACAGATCATTTTTTTTTTTGAGAGTGGGACCATGTTTATTGAAATTGGTCAAAATCGGTCCATTATTTTTGGTACCTCCCATAGGTCCCACTTCCCGGAATTGATATATTGGCCAGAAATATCAATATTTTTTCATGAAATTTAAAACAAATACTGCCTATATGAACCAAAATCACTGTACCAAATTTTCTTGAAATCGGTCCACATTTGACCATAGCTCCCATACAAACTCTTCTATCCAAACGCACTAAATGAGTCAAAAATCACTAAAACTCTCGTAAATCTGAAGATAATGCGAAATTTAAGTTTATTTTTTGCAAACGTAATTTTTGTAATTTGCCAAATTTCGAGATAATCGGTGCACATTTGACCCGATATAAGTTTTGAGAAAATATTAACAATATGGCAAAATTTTGCAAAAATTTGTCTTTATACAGGAAAGGTGTTCTTTGACCTTAGTGGTGAAGGGTATCGTATGGTCAGTCTTGACCGACTATAGCACTTTCTTACTTGTTTTGTTATTTTGCTTTGAAAATCGGCTTTGTTTGTTTTTATTTATATGTATTTCAATTTTTGATCGACTTACAAACATTAACTGAAATTGATATCTCTGATATTCTTTGGTTTTGTTTGTTCACTAATAATTTCTGTTTAAAAATAATTTAGTAAATTGCTTTTACGAAAAATTAAAGGTTAAATAAGGATTTTTCGTAATGATTTCAGACACCCTTGTTTAAAATAACACGTGTATCCTATTAATTGACTCTTACAAATTGTCCAAATACATATTTAGTTGTGAAAAAATCAAGTAGGCTTTAGTTGGAAATTATTTTACAGACTGGTAAAATTTTCTGGAATTTCACTTAGCATTCTGTATTATATTAAGGTCCGGCAAGAATAGTGCGAAATTCGAATGAGTGATTTTTTTTTGGCAACGGACCAAAAATATTTTTGATAATGGAAGGCTTTTTCTAGAACCCTCTAATATAAATAGCACTACAAACGTAAACAGCTATTTTAATTTCCTAAAAAGATACATGGGGGAGAAGTTCAATATGTATGATAGGATCTTCAGGTGAAACGCCGTGTATTTTATACGAAAACAAGTGTGAAAATGTTATAGTTGAGTCGAGGCTTGACCGACTACAGCTTTTCTTACTTGTTGTATCGGGTGTTTTTTATTGAGGTGTAGAACTTTAAGTTGGCATCACTTTTTTAACTGGCGGCCATTTTGTCAGCTGTCAAGTGATTAATATTTAGTTTGGTTTGCCATTTCATCATGAACAGGTTGACAAAAGAACAACGCTTGCAAATCGTGCAAATTTATTTCGAAAATAATGGTTCAGCTCGCGAAGTTTACCGCAAGCTCCGTCCATTTTATGGTCGACATAATCGTCCATCAGAGCAATTAATTCGGTTAACCATGGATCGTTTTCGCACTACGTTTACTCTATGTGATAATACGCATCCGCAGCGACGTCGAAACAGTGCGCACCGAAGAAACAATTGCCGCTGTAGAGCAAAGTGTTGAAGAGGACCCGAATGAATCGATTCGCCACCGTGCACAGAAATTGGAGCTTTGTCCATCAACTTTATGAAAGATTTTGCGCAAAGATCTTGGCTTGCGACCTTACAAGATCCAGCTTGTGCAAGAATTAAAGCCGCGAGACCATGCAATGCGTCGTGATTTTGGTGTATGGGCCGAAAATGAGATTGATCTCGATGCTGATTTTCATCGCAAAATTTTGTTCAGTGATAAGGCTCATTTTTGGTTGAATGGCTACGTCAACAAGCAAAATTGCCGCATTTGGAGTGAAGAGAATCCACATGAGACCCTTGAGACGCCATTACATCCACAAAAACTGACTGTTTGGTGAGCTCTATGGGCTGGTGGAGTCATTGGGCCATACTTCTTCCGAAATAATGCTGGAGAGTCAGTTACCATAAATGGAGACCGGTATAGAGCCATGATAACCGACTATTTTGTTCCCCAATTGGATGGCATGAATGTGGATGAGTTGTGGTTCCAACAAGACGGCGCTACATGCCACACAGCTCACGTCACAATTGATTTATTGAAGGAAACATTCGATGAGCGCATAATTTCGCAGAATGGACCTGTCAATTGGCCACCAAGATCGTGCGATTTGACACCACTGGATTATTTTCTTTGGGGATATGTGAAGTCGCTCGTCTACGCCAACAAACCAGAAACGTTAGGGGACTTGGAAGCCAACATTCGTGGCGTTATTGCCAACATACGGCCCCATATGCTCGAAAAAGTAGTTGAAAATTGGACCTGTAGAATTGGCTTTATTCGAGCCAGCCGCGGCGGCCACATGCCCGAAACCATATTTAAAAATTAATGGCATAAAATTATCCTTCCAATAAAGCCAAATTGATGGACATTAAAACGATTTTCTTGTGTTTTATTTCAATTCGAATTTCTATACCTCTAAAAAAAACACCCATTATTTGTCATATGAACTACCGACCAACATACACATCTTGCACGATCGAAACCGGCTAATGAGATCAATTCCTGCTTCAAATCATTTTTTCTATGGCGACATGTCCAAAAATTGACATTGAAAACAAGCAAGAAAGTGCTATAGTCGGTCAAGCCCGACCATATGGTACCCTTCATCACTAAGATCAAAGGTGTTCTTTTTCCTGTATAAAGACAAATATTTGCTAAATTTTGTCATCATACAAACATTTTCTTAAAACTAATATATTTAAGCTGTTTCCGTCATTTGGACTTATATGAGAGCTAGAGTCAAATGTGGACCGATTATCTCGAAATTTCGCAAATATATTACTTTTGTTACAAAAATTCTGTATGCAAAAAATAAACTTAAAATTCTTATTGTCTTCAGATTTACGAGCGTTTTAGTAATTTTAGTCTCATTTAGTGTTTTGACAGAAAATTTTGTATGGAAGCTATGGTCAAATTTGGACTGATTTCAAGGAAATTTGGTTCAGTGATTTAAGTTTACATAGGCAGTATTTGCTTAAAATTTCATGAAAAAATATTGATATTTGTGGCCAATATATCAATTTCGGGAAGTGGGACCTATGGGAGGTACCATAAATAATAGACCGATTTTGACAAATTTCAATAGCCATGGTTTTCTCTATCAAAAAAAACGATCTATGCCAAATTTCATCGAATTATCTTTAGAATTGTGACCTTCTGCCAGTCAGAAGGACTTGTTGACATCGCTAAATCGAAAGTGGTTCTACGCCTAACGATTTTGACAAAATTTAGATACCTGGTACTTTTTCAGCTGTATAGAAGTATATGAAGGTACTTTTGGAAGTTTTACCGCTAAGAGGGTAAAAACGGGGAAAAAGGGGAAAAAATCGAAAACGTTATATCTCCTAAGGTAATAGGTATATAAACAAAATTAAAATTACGTATTGAACAGCTATGAAAATAAGCAGACAGGTGTTTGGTAATTTTTTGAAACTATGTCCGATATGGGGTAAAAAAGGGTGAAAATAGTTTTTTTGGTACTTTTTTAACACACTCTTATCTTTTAAACCAAAGAATTTAGAAGGGAACTTTGTATTGCAGTCAATAGATGTGAAAGAAATATTGAACACGTATTTGGTACTTTTTTGATTTTGGTGCCAAAATAGGTAAAAAAGGGATCAAATGATAACTTAACATCTCAAAAAGTAATATGAATAGGAACATTATATTAACTGAGTTTTAATAAAATGTACTGAATTCAATTGGTACCAAAGAAGTGCCAAATATGCATATGGAACTTTTTTTGAAATTAGGGAATAAAAAGGGGAAAAAAGTAGTAATGTTATAACTTTTAAGCAAATAAATGTTTGCCTGTATGTATGTTTTTTATAGAATAGCAAACTTTACATTTGATCATGTTATGCTCTTTAGCAAAGATGTTGCGGATAAGCCGGCAAAGGTTTTTAAGTAGGTAAGACTAATTTCCGAAAGATGGCGCCACTGAAAATTACTAAAAATTAATTAAATCGTAAGCAAATCATTCTATGATCTTTAGCAAAGTTGTAGCTCATGAGCCGGCGAAGGTTTCTTAGTTGATTTGAACAATTTCCGACAAGTGGTGCTACTCAAAATTACTCAAAGTAAGTTTAATCGTAAACTGTTTATTTGATTATGCTATGATATTTAGCAAAGTTTTTGCACATGAGCCGACGAAGGTTTCATAGTTGGTATGAAGAAATTTTGACAGGTGGCTCCACTGAAATTTACTCAAAGTCAATTTAATCGTAAGTTGTACATTAAATTATGCTATGATCTTAAGCAAAGTTGTTGCGGATAAGCCGACGAAGGTTGGTATGACCAAAGTCCGACAGGTGGCGCCACTGTCAATTATTTAAACTGAATTAAATAGTAAACTGTACATTTGATCAATTTATGATCATAAGCAAAGTTGTTACTCATAAGCAGACGAAGGTTTCTTAGAAGGTATGAACAACTTCCGACAGGTGGCTTCACTGAAAACTACTCAAAATGAATTAAATCTTGAACTGTGCATTTGATAATCTTAAGAAAAGTTGTTGCGCTTGAGCCGACGAAGGTTTCTGTTGGTATGACCAATTTCTAAAATTACTCAAAATGAATTAAACTGTAAACTATGTAGAAAAATATTTGTGTAATGTCTTTCCTCTAAATTTATTTTAGTACTTTATAAATAAAAAATACGAAAACTTAAAAATTTGCCTCATAATGCTTATCATAAAGCTCCGAGCAAGGCTCGGTCAACCAGGTACTAACAGAGAATAACAATCGAAGATAACCATCAACACCTTTCAATGACAAGAACGTGTTTTAATCGCTATACACTTCACCAGTATTGGAATATATAGACTCACTCTATATTAAACCTGCATTATTTATAAAGCACTTAAACATGACCTTATTGCAAAATTTATTTTCAATAAAAACCATGTCATCACACTAAAAGGTGTTATGCAATAAAATGGCTGGTAACGCAAAAAGCCACAATTTTATTTAAGCAAATAAATTATTAAACATTGAGTGAAGGTAAGAAATTTAATTAAAAAATTTAACACCAATAAACAAATTGTGTTTATATTTAAAAATCATTAAACGAGAGAATATTTGATGAAATATTTATTAAATAAATATTGTTCAACGCCCACTGGTCAAAGTAACTTTGCTCAAAAAACGTCTCATTGAAGTTTGTAAATATTTTTCGTTAAACATTCCATTTTCTATTTTACTACTTAAATTGTTTAAATATTTTCTTTGCATAAAATTGTCTAAAACACCTTTTGCAATTATGCAAATTAAGTGAAGCAACAACGACACTAGAAACTACACAGACACTCGAATGTTTTTCTAGGAAACTTTCAAAATAACTAAATATTAATTTTCTATTTTTTTTCGTATTCTAAAATCTCTGGCAAAAAAAACCCGGTTTCCGCAGAAAATTTTTCTTTTCACTTCTATTTTTTCTAAGAAAATAAGCGCATGTAATAAAATATGTACAAAATTGTCACCTATTTTGTTGCGGAAACCCTTCGTAAATGGCTAGACATACTAAAATACTCCTTTTTCTCTTTCTTTTTTTTCCAAATTTCAAATTCGTTTGGCAATCAATGTCACTTTGTTAATTAAATATGGAATTTTAACATTGTGCCAACGAATAGTTAAAGAACATTTAGAAGAATTTTTGCAAATACAATGAATATAATTAGATTTCGTTAAAAGTTTTTATGTAGTGGTTAAGTAAAAAGGTGCAAAGAAATGCAAACGTTTTGATTTTTTGTAGAATGAAATTTTAAAGTGTTTTACTCATTATAATCATATCTAACACCAACAAGAATTGAGGTTGTCGCTAAGTTTGTATACCCTTCACCACCATAGGTGGAAAGGGTACTATAAGTTTGTGTTTGAGATCTTGTTTTTGTTTAAAAGAAAGAAAAAAGTTTATATGTAGTTTGGGAGATATAAGCGCATCGAAATTGTCCTATAAAATTCTGCATTGGTTTCGTTGGAGCAAAAGTCAAATAGCTCGGTTTACCTTCGTGATATCAATATAATGAAATGAAAGGCAAAAGGCTTTTCTGTCGAATTAGCTAAAAAAAAGTCACCAATTTTTGTAAATTTTTTTGAAAAAATCAAAATTTAGTAAAAAAGTAAGGAATATTGCTTATAATTAAAAAGCATTGCATACCTTCAGGCTTAAATATTTAATCAAATTTCAGTTATTAATTAGTTCAAATTATTTATGTACATTATCTTAAAATTTACGAAGTACCTCTGGGAGTCTACGGATTACAATAAAAATTAGTAGAGTTCTTTTTTGGATCAACTAATAGGCATGTGACGAATTTCACTAAATTTTATTGAGAAGTTTGCCTTATTCATTGAGAATAAAAATACATTAAAAACAAGTTTCGGTCAAGCCCGACCACACAGTACACTAAGGTCAAAGGTGTTCTTTTTTCTATATAAAGACAAATATTTGCTAAATTTTGTCATCATACAAACATATTCTCAAAACGTCTACATTTAAGCTGTTTCCGTCATTTGGACTTATATGTAAGCTAGGGTTAAATGTGGACCGATTATTTCAAAATTTGGCAAATTTATTACAGTTGTTACAAGAATTATGTACGCTAAAAATAAACTTAAAATTCTCATTATCTTCGGATTTACGAGCGTTTTAGTGAACTTTGTCCCATTTAGTGCGTTTTGAGAAAAGAGTTTGTATGGGAGCTATGGTCAAATGTGGACCGATTTCAATGAAATTTGGTACAGTGATTTAGGTTTACATAGGCAGTATTTGTTATAAGTTTCAAAAAAAAAATATTGATTTTTGTGGCCAATATATCAATTCCTGGAAGTGGGACATATGGGAGGTACCATAAATAATAGACCGATTTTGACGAATTTCAATAGCCAGTTGACGGACTTCAACCAAAATCAGTGGAGCTCTTTCTAGGATCAAAAAATGAAAGTGTGCAAAATTTTATCAAATTCTATTGAAAATTGCGGGAAATACAATGGGAAGGAAAATAAGTGAAAAAATGGGGTTCCCTGAGAGGTACCCCAAGTAGTCATTAGATTTCAACCAAAATTAGTAGGGCTCATTTTTGGATCAAAAAAATAAAAGTGTGGCAAATTTTATTAAATTCTATTGAAAATTGCGGGTTATACATTGAGAAGGAAAATATATGAAAAAATGGGGGAATAAGGAGGTACCTCAAGGAGTAGACAGATTTCAATCAAAACTATTAGAACTTATTTTTGGATCAAAAAATAGAAGTGTATCAAATTTTATGAAATTTTATTGAAATTAGCGTTTTTTTACAATAAGAATAAAATTAAGTGAAAAAATGGGGTTCCAAGGGAGGCAACCCAAGGATTTGACGGATTTCAACCAAACTCGTGGAGCTCTTTTTTGGCTCAAATAATATAGTTTTGCCGATTTTCATGAAATTCTGGTGAAAATTGCTGGTTATACATTGGGAAGAAAAATAAGTGAAAAACTTTGGGTCCTAGGGAGGTACTCGAAGGAGTTGACGAATTTCAAAGTTTTTTTGAATTTTACTTATCTATATAAAACTAAATAAGTGTGCCAAATGTCATCATTGTAGGGTCACTCCTTCCATTTTTTGCAGTTAGGTGTATAAAGAAATATCACTGTGCTGTTGGCTGGACCCCCATGTAAACCATATAATCAAAGTACAGGTCGCAATTCAAAAAATAATTTGATTAAATTTGGCACAGATCCTTTTTTGATAGTGGAACCGTGGTTATTGAAATTCGTCAAAATCGATAGATTATTTATGGTACCTTGCATAGGTCCCACTTACCGGAATTGATATTTTGACCACAAATAATAATATTTGTTCATGAAATTTAAAATATATACTGTCTATGTGAACCAAAATTTAGTTTAGAAGTTACCGAATTATTTCCATTATAGTTTTGTTCATAATTTAAATTAAATCTTTTCAATTTATCTACAATATTAACTTTAGAGCTCGGTACAAAGAGAACAGAACAAAAACAACGTCTCAGAGTTGCCGTTTTTTACTATTAACTAAAATAGGTATTTATTTAAATGTGGAGTTCTGATGTTTTTAAAAGAAAAAGTTTTCTACTCCAATTTTTTCATTAGATCATTTTGTTATCAAAAATTTTTTTAGAGAAAATTTTTTATCAAAATTTTTCTATTGACAATTTTATTGTCAAAAATTTTTTTATGGTAATTTTTTTATCAAAAATTTTTCTATAGAAAATTTTTTATTAAAAAATTTTTCTATAGAACATTTTTTTATCAAAAATTTTTTTATAAAAATTTTTCTATCCAAATTTTTTTTTATAAAATTTTTCTATAAAAAATTTTTTAGAAAAATTTTCTACAAAAATACATTTCTATCGAAATTTTTTCTAAAGAAAATTTGTCTTTCAAAAAAAATTTTCTCTAGAAAAATCTTTTTTGGGAAAAAAATAGTTTTGTTTTAAATTTTCACAAAAAAATATTTTTATCGAAAAATTATCCGAAGAAAAACATTTTTATCAAAAATTTTTATATATAAAAATGGTTGTATTGTATGAGAGCTATGGTAAAATGTGGACCGATTTCTACGAAATTTGGTACAATGATTTAAGTTTATGAAAAAATATTGATATTTATGGCCAAAATATCAAATCCGTGATGTGGGATCTATGGGAGGAATTTCATGTCAAATTTCATTAAATTATCTTTAGAATTACTTCCTGCATTTTGATTACATTGTTTACATGGGGATACACCCAGCCAGACGGACGGGGGACGGACGGACGGGGGACGGACGGACTGACATTGCAAAATCGAACCAGATAGTGATTCTAAGTCTATTGGTATACTAAAGGTGGGTGGGTCTAAGACAAATATTTCTATGCGTTACATACATCAGCACAAACTTATAATACCCTTTCCACCTATAGTGATGAAGGGAATAAATATAACGCTGGCTTAACGTGCAAAGGCACTAAGTCCACTTTTTCTAAAACTATAGACTTTGATGTAGAAATACATACATACATAATTCCCACGACGTATAACAAAAGATTTCAAAGCTGGTAATCATAAATTCATATATTAATGTAGTGTTTGTTTTTGGACAGGTCTGACTAAGTGCCTTATTATTTTCCTTTAAAATTTAAATAAATGCACGATTTGTTAGAGCAAGATTAAATTTCAAACAATTAATTCAATTATTCAACTTAATAACTTTGGTTCAAATTTTATACAAACTTCTTTGTTACATAAACATTCCGTCAATTTTTTACATATTTCATTTAAAATATTTGCTAATGACCATAAACAATGCAACTTTTTAACACAAGCCACATGTTTGTTTAACAAAATTTCGAAACTTTCTGAAAAAAAACTGGCACATAACAGTTTTGTTTATTTTAACTTTATACCTACATGCATTTTTGCTCCTTTTTTTTGCTTACAAACCATGAAATTTAGGTTTATTTTTGAAAACTAAAAACTTTACACTAAATATTTATGTGCATATAAAAATCTAGTGTAATTAAATTTTTTCAAACCATAAAAAGTGAAATTTGTTATGGTATAACGATAACAATGTTGTTAGAACCACAAGGCGTTCTTTTACAAAACTATGTTAATTTATATGCAAAATTATGTAGATAAAAAAGGCTCGATAAAATTTATAGGTTAGCCCGGTCACCCCCTGCTTTGAGATATTCCGCTTTGCAAAATTTAAAATATTATACCAATATGTTAGGATTTAAATCCGGTTAATCAATTTCACTTAACAAAATTACATTATTACTTAACAAATTACACTATAGTACTCAACGAAGTGACCTATTTTCGGCGTACTTCATGAAAGTACATTATGATCAGAAGTAGGCAGCCCATACCACCAGTAGCCGCTGATTTTTTAAATTCTCGTAAATACCACGATCATTAATAAAACTCGTATGAGTAAGAAAATAATTCAGTTGAAATGAAGATATTAACACAGGATTGGTTGGTGCCGCTTTGTAAAAGAAAAGACAAAAACAAGATAAATAAGAAACAAATCAAAATCCAATTTATAGCACCAAAATACATGGTTCGAGAGAACATAAATTCTAATATTAAAAGTTTTAGATATTTTCGATACAAACATTTTTTATAACTAGAAACATTTTTAATAAAAATATTTTTCTTTTTGTTCAAAAAAAATAATATTTTAGAGAAATTTTTCGATAAAAAAAATGTAAAAATTTTTGATAAAAATATTTTTATAACAAAAAAATTTTAAAATCTTCTATTGAAAGATTTTCGACAAAAAAAAAATTTTATAGAAAAATTTTTGATAAGAAATTTTTCTATAGAAAAATTGTTGAAAAAAAATTTAAAAAAAAAATTGCTATGGAAAAATTTTTGATAAAAATATTTTCTCTAGAAAAATTTTTGGATGAAAAAATTTTCTATAGAAAAATTTTTGATGAATGAATATTTTCATAAAAAATTTTTCTATAGCAATTTTTTTTTTAAAATTTTTCTATAGGATATTTTTTTTTTTTTTTAAATTTTCTACTCCATTTTTTTCTAAATATTTTTATATTTATTTGTCAAAAATGTTTATATAGAAAATTTTGTTATAAAAAATTTTTCTATAGAAAAGTTTCATAAAAAAATTTTCTATAGAAAAATTTTTTATAAAAAAATTTTCTTTAGAAATTTTTTTTTTTATTTTAAAAATTATTGATAAAAATATTTTTATAACAAAAAAATTTTTAATCGAAAAATTTTCTATAGAAAAATTTTAATGAAAAAATTTTCCTTAGAAAAATTTTTAATGAAAAAATTTTCTATAGAAAAATTTTTGACAATTTTTTATAAAAATTTTCTATAGAATAATTTTTGATAAAATATTATTCTATAGAAAAATTTTTGATAAAAAAAATTTCTATAGAAAAATTTTTGAAAAAAAATTATTATAGAAAAATTTAAAAAAAAATTGCTATAGAAAAATGTTTGATAAAAATATTATCTCTAAAAAATTTATGATAAAAATATTTTCTCTAGAAAAACTTTTGATAAAAATATTGAAAAAAATTTTCTCTAAAAAAATTTTTGGATGAAAAAATTTTCTATAGAAAAATTTTTGATGAAAGAATATTTTTATCAAAAATGTTTCTATTGCAAATTTTTTGTTTTAAAAATTTTTCGATAGAAAATTTTTTTTCAATTTTTTTCTATAGAATTTAAAAAAAAAGTTTTATACTTTATTTTTTTTTAATATTTTTATATTTATTTGTCAAAAATGTTTATATAGAAAATTTTGTTATAAAAAATTTTTCTATAGAAAAGTTTGATTAATGAAATTTTCTATAAAAAAAATTATATTAAAAATTTTTATTTAGAAAAATTTTTTATAATAAACTTTTCTATAGAAAAATTTTTTATTTTAAAAATTTTGGATAAAAATATTTTTATAACAAAAAATTTTCAAATCTTCTATTAAAAAATTTTTGATAAAAATAAATTTTCTATAGAAAAAATTTTAATGAAAAAATTTTCTATAGAAAAATCTTTGGCAACAATTTTTTATAGAAAAATTTTTGATAAAAAAATTTTCTATAGAACAATTTTTGATAAAATATTTTTCTATTGAAAAATTTTTGAAAAAAAAAAATTCTATAGAAAATTTAAAAAAAAAATTTGCTATAGAAAAATTTTTGGAAAAAAAATTACTATAGAAAAATTTTTTAAAAAAATTTGCTATAGAAAAATTTTTTAAAAAAATTTGCTATAGAAAAATTTTTGATAAAAATATTTTCTCTAGAAAAATTATTGATAAAAATATTTTCTCTAGAAAAATTTTTGATGAAAAAATTTTCTAGAGAAAAATTTTTAATAAAAAAATTTTCTATAGAAAAATTTTTGATAAAAAAATTTTCTATAGAAAAATTTTTGATAAAAAAATTTTCTATAGAAAAATTTTTGATAAAAAAATTTTCTATAGAAAAATTTTTGATAAAAAAATTTTCTATAGAAAAATTTTTGATAAAAAAATTTTCTATAGAAAAATTTTTGATAAAAAAATTTTCTATAGAAAATTTTTTGATAAAAAAAATTTCTATAGAAAAATTTTTGATAAAAAAAATTTCTCTAGAAAAATTTTTGATAAAAAAAATTTTCTATAGAAAAATTTTTGATAAAAAAAATTTTCTATAGAAAAATTTTTGATTAAAAAATTTCTCTCGAAAAATTTTTGATAAAAAAATTTTTTCTAGAAAAATTTTTGATAAACAAATTTCCTATAGAAAAAATTTTTATAACAAACTTTTCTATAGAAAAACTTGTTATTACAAAATTTTCTATATAAACATTTTTGACAAATAAATATAAAAATATTTAAAGAAAAATGGAGTAGAAAACTTTTTTTTTAAACGTTAGAACCACACATTGAAAAAAAAAACCTATTTTAGTTAAAAGTATAAAAAACGCTAACTCTGCCGACTATTTTTTTTTTGTTCTGTTCTCTTTGCGTCGACCCATGGTTATGATAAAGGTTGTGTATTTTAACAGGTACTATAAAATTTTAAGGTACCTATAGCTCAATTGAACACTGTGTTACTTATGTGTCTATGTACCGAACTTGCTCAAGTACAGTACGGTACCTTAAAAAAGAGTACTTTAGAGTATTTTTTCGAACCTTGGTAAAAATGCATCTAAATGCATTTAACATCTTGAAACATTCCTAAGTTCAAATGACGTAAAACGCATTTAGCACGCTGAAACATTCCTCAGTTATTCAATTTGATGGAAAAAAACTAGACACTTATATTGCAGGATCATCAGCAAACTAAGATTTTCCCTTTATTATTATTTCAAGCTTCTATTAAAGAATTTCAGTTGCCTTCAGAAACAGAATTAACTAAATTGCATATTCTGTTGCTAAAGAATAAATATTTTTGTATTTTGTGTGCATAAATAGCTTTAGCTTAAATATTAAACAAACATAATCATGGAGTATAAACATTTATACAAATTGGAGCATAAAATAATATAAACAATATGGCTCTTGAGGTAACGGAATTTGTGCAAGAATATAAATATATGAGTACAGGAAAGGGATATGAATATTATATATTTAGTACCAAAACAAGCAAGCATACATATATGAGTACAAGGTTGTTACGCATTGATGGAAAATCGACATTAAGGCAGATAAATCAGGAGTTTCTTAAAAAAATATTAAAATGATAGAATTACATTTCTATCATCAATGTTGACACCAATTTTTTCCCCCAAATTTTTTTTACCAAATATACATCCACAAAATTTCTATCATAAAAATGTCTATTGACTTATTTTACTAAAATTTTAAATTTCAAAAACCCAGAAAATGAACATCCTCATTAACATTTTAATGACAACAACATTTTATGACATATCAATTTTATTTAATTAATATATTTACATACATAGATAGATATCTAGATTTGACTTCAAAAACACACTTATTCAACCAAGATGAAAGTGACACACTTTATATTTGTGTATGTACACAAATATGTACTCGTACATGCAAAGATTGCTGATAATACAACGGAAGTTATTATCTTTAATTGTGCTTTTGAAATAAGGAAATTTAATTGTGTAAAATAGAATATACAATATTTATTATACTATATTTCCTATTTGCAAACATTTATTATGTCTCTGTTCGCTTAACAATTTATACGTTAATTATAAACAATTATTATGTTTATTATCAAATGACTAAACAAACAGACGTTCACATGTATATGGAAATTGTTAGATTTCAATAATTTGTTATATATCAGCAGAAAGAGGAAATGTATGTGAAAAAGTACAATAACTGAAATTCACAAAAATGTTTTACATATTTTGATTTAGCACAAAAATAGTTCTATATTAGATTTGAATCAAATAGGGTGCAACAGATGAATTGCGGGTTGTGTTTCATGCTTCTATCAATATTAGAATGAATACTTTTCTATAGAAAAATTTTCGATAGAAATATTTTTCTATAAAAAAATTTTCGATAGAAATATTTTTCTATAGAAAAATTTTCGATAGAAATATTTTTCTATAGAAAAATTTTCGATAGAAATATTTTTCTATAGAAAAATTGTCGATAGAAATATTTTTCTATAGAAAAATTTTCGATAGAAATATTTTTCTATAGAAAAATTTTCGATAGAAATATTTTTCTATAGAAAAATTTTCGATAGAAATATTTTTCTATAGAAAAATTTTCGATAGAAATATTTTTCTATAGAAAAATTTTCGATAGAAATATTTTTCTATAGAAAAATTTTCGATAGAAATATTTTTCTATAGAAAAATTTTCGATAGAAATATTTTTCTATAGAAAAATTTTCGATAGAAATATTTTTCTATAGAAAAATTTTCGATAGAAATATTTTTCTATAGAAAAATTTTCGATAGAAATATTTTTCTATAGAAAAATTTACGATAGAAATATTTTTCTATAGAAAAATTTTCGATAGAAATATTTTTCTATAGAAAAATTTTCGATAGAAATATTTTTCTATACAAAAATTTTCGATAGAAATATTTTTATATACAAAAATTTTCGATAGAAATATTTTTCTATACAAAAATTTTCGATAGAAATATTTTTCTATAGAAAAAATTTCGATAGAAATATTTTTCTATAGAAAAAATTTCGATAGAAATATATTTCTATAGAAAAATTTTCGATAGAAATATTTTTCTATAGAAAAATTTTCGATAGAAATATTTTTCTATAGAAAAATTTTCGATAGAAATATTTTTCTATAGAAAAATTTTCGATAGAAATATTTTTCTATAGAAAAATTTTCGATAGATATTTTTTTCTATAGAAAAATTTTCGATAGAAATATTTGTCTATAAAAAAATTTTCGATAGAAGTATTTTTCTATAGAATAATTTTCGATAGAAATATTTTTCTATAGAAAAATTTTCGAAAGAAATATTTTTCTATAGAAAAATTTTCGATAGAAATATTTTTCTATAGAAAAATTTTCGATAGAAATATTTTTCTATAGAAAAATTTTCGATAGAAATATTTTTCTATAGAAAAATTTTCGATAGAAATATTTTTCTATAGAAAAATTTTCGATAGAAATATTTTTCTATAGAAAAATTTTCGATAGAAATATTTTTCTATAGAAAAATTTTCGATAGAAATATTTTTCTATAGAAAAATTTTCGATAGAAATATTTTTCTATAGAAAAATTTTCGATAGAAATATTTTTCTATAGAAAAATTTTCGATAGAAATATTTTTCTATAGAAAAATTTTCGATAGAAATATTTTTCTATAGAAAAATTTTCGATAGAAATATTTTTCTATAGAAAAATTTTCGATAGAAATATTTTTCTATAGAAAAATTTTCGATAGAAATATTTTTCTATACAAAAATTTTCGATAGAAATATTTTTCTATACAAAAATTTTCGATAGAAATATTTTTCTATACAAAAATTTTCGATAGAAATATTTTTCTATAGAAAAAATTTCGATAGAAATATTTTTCTATAGAAAAAATTTCGATAGAAATATATTTCTATAGAAAAATTTTCGATAGAAATATTTTTCTATAGAAAAATTTTCGATAGAAATATTTTTCTATAGAAAAATTTTCGATAGAAATATTTTTCTATAGAAAAATTTTCGATAGAAATATTTTTCTATAGAAAAATTTTCGATAGATATTTTTTTCTATAGAAAAATTTTCGATAGAAATATTTTTCTATACAAAAATTTTCGATAGAAATATTTTTCTATAGAAAAAATTTCGATAGAAATATTTTTCTATAGAAAAAATTTCGATAGAAATATATTTCTATAGAAAAATTTTCGATAGAAATATTTTTCTATAGAAAAATTTTCGATAGAAATATTTTTGTATAGAAAAATTTTCGATAGAAATATTTTTCTATAGAAAAATTTTCGATAGAAATATTTTTCTATAGAAAAATTTTCGATAGAAATATTTTTCTATAGAAAAATTTTCGATAGAAATATTTTTCTATAGAAAAATTTTCGATAGAAATATTTTTCTATAGAAAAATTTTCGATAGAAATATTTTTCTATAGAAAAATTTTCGATAGAAATATTTTTCTATAGAAAAATTTTCGATAGAAATATTTTTCTATAGAAAAATTTTCGATAGAAATTATTTTCTATAGAAAAATTATCGATAGAAATATTTTTCTATAGAAAAATTTTCGATAGAAATATTTTTCTATAGAAAAATTTTCGATAGAAATATTTTTCTATAGAAAAATTTTCGATAGAAATATTTTTCTATAGAAAAATTTTCGATAGAAATATTTTTCTATAGAAAAATTTTCGATAGAAATATTTTTCTATAGAAAAATTTTCGATAGAAATATTTTTCTATAGAAAAATTTTCGATAGAAATATTTTTCTATAGAAAAATTTTCGATAGAAATATTTTTCTATAGAAAAATTTTCGATAGAAATATTTTTCTATAGAAAAATTTTCGATAGAAATATATTTCTATAGAAAAATTTTCGATAGAAATATTTTTCTATAGAAAAATTTTCGATAGAAATATTTTTCTATAGAAAAATTTTCGATTGAAATATTTTTCTATAGAAAAATTTTTGATAGAAATATTTTTCTATAGAAAAATTTTCGATAGAAATATTTTTCTATAGAAAAATTTTCGATAGAAATATTTTTCTATAGAAATATTTTTCTATATAAAAATTTTCGATAGAAATATTTTTCTATAAAAAAATTTTCCATAGAAATATTTTTCTATAGAAAAATTTTCGATAGAAATATTTTTCTATAGAAAAATTTTCGATAGAAATATTTTTCTATAGAAAAATTTTCTATAGAAATATTTTTCTATAGAAAAATTTTCGATAGAAATATTTTTCTATAGAAAAATTTTTCTATAGAAAAATTTTCGATAGAAATATTTTTCTATAGAAAAATTTTCGATAGAAATATTTTTCTATAGAAAAATTTTCGATAGAAATATTTTTCTATAGAAAAATTTTCGATAGAAATATTTTTCTATAGAAAAATTTTCGATAGAAATATTTTTCTATAGAAAAATTTTCGATAGAAATATTTTTCTATAGAAAAATTTTCGATAGAAATATTTTTCTATAGAAAAATTTTCGATAGAAATATTTTTCTATAGAAAAATTTTCGATAGAAATATTTTTCTATAGAAAAATTTTCGATAGAAATATTTTTCTATAGAAAAATTTTGGATAGAAATATTTTTCTATAGAAAAATTTTCGATAGAAACATTTTTGTATAGAAAAATTTTTGAAAGAAATATTTTTCTATAGAAAAATTTTCGATAGAAATATTTTTCTATAGAAAAATTTTCGATAGAAATATTTTTCTATAGAAAAATTTTCGATAGAAATATTTTTCTATAGAAAAATTTTCGATAGAAATATTTTTCTATAGAAAAATTTTCGATAGAAATATTTTTCTATACAAAAATTTTCGATAGAAATATTTTTCTATACAAAAATTTTCGATAGAAATATTTTTCTATACAAAAATTTTCGATAGAAATATTTTTCTATAGAAAAAATTTCGATAGAAATATTTTTCTATAGAAAAAATTTCGATAGAAATATATTTCTATAGAAAAATTTTCGATAGAAATATTTTTCTATAGAAAAATTTTCGATAGAAATATTTTTCTATAGAAAAATTTTCGATAGAAATATTTTTCTATAGAAAAATTTTCGATAGATATTTTTTTCTATAGAAAAATTTTCGATAGAAATATTTTTCTATACAAAAATTTTCGATAGAAATATTTTTCTATAGAAAAAATTTCGATAGAAATATTTTTCTATAGAAAAAATTTCGATGGAAATATATTTCTATAGAAAAATTTTCGATAGAAATATTTTTCTATAGAAAAATTTTCGATAGAAATATTTTTCTATAGAAAAATTTTCGATAGAAATATTTTTCTATAGAAAAATTTTCGATAGAAATATTTTTCTATAGAAAAATTTTCGATAGAAATATTTTTCTATAGAAAAATTTGCGATAGAAATATTTTTCTATAGAAAAATTTTCGATAGAAATATTTTTCTATAGAAAAATTTTCGATAGAAATATTTTTCTATAGAAAAATTTTCGATAGAAATATTTTTCTATAGAAAAATTTTCGATAGAAATATTTTTCTATAGAAAAATTTTCGATAGAAATATTTTTCTATAGAAAAATTTTCGATAGAAATATTTTTCTATAGAAAAATTTTCGATAGAAATATTTTTCTACAGAAAAATTTTCGATAGAAATATTTTTCTATAGAAAAATTTTCGAAAGAAATATTTTTCTATAGAAAAATTTTCGATAAAAATATTTTTCTATAGAAAAATTTTCGATAAAAATATTTTTCTATAGAAAAATTTTCGATAGAAATATTTTTCTATAGAAAAATTTTCGATAGAAATATTTTTCTATAGAAAAATTTTCGATAGAAATATTTTTCTATAGAAAAATTTTCGATAGAAATATATTTCTATAGAAAAATTTTCGATAGAAATATTTTTCTATAGAAAAATTTTCGATAGAAATATTTTTCTATAGAAAAATTTTCGATTGAAATATTTTTCTATAGAAAAATTTTCGATAGAAATATTTTTCTATAGAAAAATTTTCGATAGAAATGTTTTTCTATAGAAATATTTTTCTATATAAAAATTTTCGATAGAAATATTTTTCTATAAAAAAATTTTCCATAGAAATATTTTTCTATAGAAAAATTTTCGATAGAAATATTTTTCTATAGAAAAATTTTCGATAGAAATATTTTTCTATAGAAAAATTTTCTATAGAAATATTTTTCTATAGAAAAATTTTCGATAGAAATATTTTTCTATAGAAAAATTTTTCTATAGAAAAATTTTCGATAGAAATATTTTTCTATAGAAAAATTTTCGATAGAAATATTTTTCTATAGAAAAATTTTCGATAGAAATATTTTTCTATAGAAAAATTTTCGACAGAAATATTTTTCTATAGAAAAATTTTCGATAGAAATATTTTTCTATAGAAAAATTTTCGATAGAAATATTTTTCTATAGAAAAATTTTCGATAGAAATATTTTTCTATAGAAAAATTTTCGATAGAAATATTTTTCTATAGAAAAATTTTCGATAGAAATATTTTTCTATAGAAAAATTTTCGATAGAAATATTTTTCTATAGAAAAATTTTCGATAGAAACATTTTTGTATAGAAAAATTTTCGAAAGAAATATTTTTCTATAGAAAAATTTTCGATAGAAATATTTTTCTATAGAAAAATTTTCTATAGAAATATTTTTCTATAGAAAAATTTTCGATAGAAATATTTTTCTATAGAAAAATTTTTCTATAGAAAAATTTTCGATAGAAATATTTTTCTATAGAAAAATTTTCGATAGAAATATTTTTCTATAGAAAAATTTTCGATAGAAATATTTTTCTATAGAAAAATTTTCGATAGAAATATTTTTCTATAGAAAAATTTTCGATAGAAATATTTTTCTATAGAAAAATTTTCGATAGAAATATTTTTCTATAGAAAAATTTTCGATAGAAATATTTTTCTATAGAAAATTTTTCGATAGAAATATTTTTCTATAGAAAAATTTTCGATAGAAATATTTTTCTATAGAAAAATTTTCGATAGAAATATTTTTCTATAGAAAAATTTTCGATAGAAATATTTTTCTATAGAAAAATTTTCGATAGAAATATTTTTCTATAGAAAAATTTTCGATAGAAATATTTTTCTATAGAAAAATTTTCGATAGAAATATTTTTCTATAGAAAAATTTTCGATAGAAATATTTTTCTATAGAAAAATTTTCGATAGAAATATTTTTCTATAGAAAAATTTTCGATAGAAATATTTTTCTATAGAAAAATTTTTCGATAGAAATATTTTTCTATAGAAAAATTTTCGATAGAATTATTTTTCTATAGAAAAATTTTCGATAGAAATATTTTTCTATAGAAAAATTTTCGATAGAAATATTTTTCTATAGAAAAATTTTCGATAGAAATATTTTTCTATAGAAAAATTTCTATAAAAATATTTTTCTATAGAAAAATTTTCGATGAAAATATTTTTATATAGAAAAATTTACGATGAAAATATTTTTATATAGAAAAATTTACGATGAAAATATTTTTCTATAGAAAAATTTTTGATAAAAAAACTTTTCTATGGAAAAATTTTCGATAAAAAAATGTTTTCTATAGAAAAATTTTCGATAAAAAAATTTTTCTATAGAAAAAACAAAAACTATTTTTCTATAGATAATTTTTTAATAAAAATATTTGTCTATAGAAAATTTTTCGATAAAAAAAGTTCAATTATAAATAAATCTTCGATAAAAATATTTTTCTGCAAAAAATCTTCGATAAAGATATTTTTCGTAAATAAATTTTTAACAAAAATTTTTTTCTATAGAAAAATTTTCAAGAAATACATTTTTCTATAGAAACATTTTTGAGAAAAATATTATTCTATAGAAAAATTTTTGATAGCAATATTTAGCTGTAGAAAAGTCTTCGATAGAAATATTCTTCAGTAAAAAAACTTTTGGTTAAATTTCTTCTTTTCATAAAATATTTTTCTATAGAAAAATTTTCGATAGAAATATATCGGCGAACTCAATTCAATTAAACCTTGGCTCCAAGTTGACACCGGCAAACTTTATCCAATAAGTTTACTAACTTTTTACCTCCCATGATTGAATTCTACCAAAACTTTTTGAGTTTTCAATTTTAATTCTTTTTTCCATTTTTTACAATAAACTTTGAAAAATTATAGTTTAACCTCTTCTTTCGAATACATACTTAAAAGACTGCTTACCGTTTAAAGTGGCAGCCAATTTAACAACCATAAAATATTATGTTTTCACGCTGGTTTTATTTAAATATTTACGATTTTGAAGAAAAAAAAGTTTCATCTGTTTACAAATATGTACTGCAGATACTTTTTTAACAAAATGTTTTTGGTTTCACTCCTTTTGGCTTAATTTCAGTACGTGGGAAAGATAACTTTTGGTGAGAACTACAGAAATGCAATAAAGTTCATTTTGCTTATATTGATGTTGACTTTAGTTTTAGTTCGCATATTTTTTTTGCTCAGTGAAAAATGTTTCAAAACTGTTTAGTATTTGATTTCTGTGAATTGAACTGTTAAAGTGCAAAAGGGTGTTAGGTATATTTACAGAGTTTTAGTTTTTTTGTTCAATATCGTGTACAAAATTTTAGGGCGATTTTCACTTCTCCTGTATTTCATATAAAATGTTAAAGAGTTTCTGAAGTATTTTTCTTATTTTATTTAAATGTTACTTTATTTTGTTATTTTCTTGTAATCGTTGTTTTTTACTTTAAGCTATATATGTGTGTGTTGTATATTTTCGATTGTTTGTAAAAACACAAAACGATTAGATTTGCATTTATAACGAAGTGAACATTTTGAGAAAAATAAACTTAAACGAATTTATTTGAATAAATTTTATATTTGACGTCAAAATATAACATACCAAACAAAATTTTGGTAAAGGGTTATCAATACCCTAAGGCTGATTTCCTAGTAGTCTTTTAAACTTATTAATATGGACTAATAGGGTAGACATGTTAATGCATAATATCAATGTGTATTTAAACTGCATTTAGCTTAAACGATATGGCAACATTGTCGAAAGCCCATCAACTGTGGCCAATTTCCTTAAGCTATCATTCTGTGTGAATGAAATTTTTCATTAAGAAGAAGACTAACAATATTTTATTTTTATTTCTTTTTGAATTATAGTTTTCTGTTTAATAAACAGAATATGACAAAAAAAAAGAGCGTCTAAAATGTATTTCAAGATCAATGGTGCCCCCTAACACACAAGAAAATTATTGCAAATATTCTGTTAGTTCTTTTAAAACTACAAGTGGTATCACAATCAATGTTTGGTCTTCTATATTCTGGATGTAAAAACTAAAGCTCTATCCAATCTGGGAATGGTTGTCAGTAGTTTGATATTTTGTAAGTAATTTTCTTTAAAAGGAACATATCAAAACTAAACTAGGACCACCTGGATTTAACAGAGTTGTTGATGGATGACGTAGGGGATGTTGGATACCATGTAACGGTTCTGATCGGTTTAACTTGGTAAACCCCGGCTAATCTTGGTCTATCCTTCACTTCATTGTGGACATATACCTCCTAGTGGTGTTATCTGGGTGGCTACTTTAACAGCCGTTAAAGCAGTGAGCAAACAAGTGCCACGTGTTCTCCCATAAGAACGATAAAAACATGGGTCAAGGACGTCGGGCTAGTAACCCACTCCTGGAAAAAACTTAGAATGAAAAAGCAAAAAATAAGAATAAAAACGGCCCCTCCAAATGTTAAAGAGGTGCTTGGAATTCTAAAATAAGCTCGGAGTTTGACCTAAACAGGTTGTAATACGAAAAATCTTTGGACCAGTCATTGTTGACGTACAATGAATATCGAAAATATAATTATTAATAATTATTTCAAGAAAAAGTTGTAAAATATTTACAAAAAAGGCATTGAAATGTGATTTATGTTCTAAAACGAAAAGTGATGAAATGAATAATGAAACACAGTAGCGAATATAGTTTTACAGTTTTAATCTTAATGTTGATTTAATTAAGATACAGAACCTTGGTTTTAGTCTGCAGAAGAAAATAATTTAGCCTCGTATATAGTTTAGGAGATATCAGGAAATCAAAAAAGCTCTACAAAATTCAGTGTTTTGGTTTTTCTTTGGACAAAAACTAATTTGGCTGGGTTTTGCTCGGTGATCCTACAATAACCATGTGAAAGGCGAAAGTCTCCTTTTTAGATTGAGCGAAAAAAATTCAACAAAATGTATCGATCGTAGAACAAAGTTCAAAATTTTCTGAAAAAAGTCAAATAAAGTGTTACGCATAATTTAAGCAAAAAGTGTTGCAGTCATTTAGGTGCAACCTTTTAATCAAATTGAATTTAAAAATTAGTAGAGGCCATTTTAGGCTCAACCAACAGATGTGCGGAGAATTTCATCAAGTTCTGTTGAGAATTGCGGCTTATATTTAGAAGAAAAATATGTGAAAAATTGGGGTCTAAAGCAGATACCCCAAGGCGTAGACGGATTTCAACCAAAATTGGTTGAGCTCTTTGCAAAAAAACTAATAGACGTATTACTGAAAAAATACTGATTTTAGTCAAAATTAGTGGACCTCTTTTTCAGATCAGCCTATGGACATGTGCCAAATTTCATCAAATTCTGTTAAGAATCGAAGATTGTACATCAAAAAGAAAAATATGTAAAAATGGGGTCCAAGCGGGTACCTCAAGGGGTGGTCTAATTTCAACCAAAATAAAAAGAGTTATTTTTTTAAATTAATTAATAGACGTGTGTTGAATTTCATCAAACTCTGTTTTGAATTGCGACTTGTACATTTAAACGAAAGATTGGTGAAAAAAATGAGGTTCAAGGTTGGTATCCCAAGGAGTCGACGAATTTCAACCAAAATTAGTAAACCTCTTTTTTAATTAATTGAAAGACGTGTGTTGAATTTCACAAAATTCAATTTAAAATTGCTACTTGTACATTGAGAAAAACAAATAGGTGAAGAAATGAGGTCCCAAAGCAGGTACCTCAATGAGTCGACGGATTTCGATTTTTTGTTTAATTTTTTTATCTATATAAAACCAAACAATTTTACAAAATTTCATCGTCGTAGGGTCACACCTTCTATTTTTTGCACTTCACACCTCTATTTTTTGCACTTCGATGTATGAAGAAATACCACTGGGCACTGCCTAGTTCTTGAAAACTACGCGAAATCGACTATTCTCCTATAATTCTTAAATATTAATTTTCAGGTATTCAATTGTTTGTGGTTTATCGACGTAGACAATTGACTTAGCATCAAACGATCTTGGTGACCAGTTTTTTTGAGTAAACCCATTTTAGCGCCCCTTTGTGTCATGTGGCTCCGTCCTGTTGAAACCACATATCAGCCAGATTAAGGCAACGTTACTGACCTACATTCT
>OW121740.1:32286131-32333631 GCA_933228675.1 Stomorhina lunata | reverse complement strand
TTTAATTTTAATCCATCGAAAATGGCCTTAATTTTTTTGAAATTTCAAAAAATTTCTAAAAGCTTTATTGCCTTTTCTTAAATCTGTTAATGTGTAATGTAAATTAACTTTTTAATTCAACTTAAATTATTTTCCATCAAAATGTTTTACATATAGCAAATAATATATAATTTTTAATTCTTTAATGCGATTATTATGTCATAAAAATTATAATTTTGTTTAGAAATTAATTTCATAAATTTTCATATATTTTTCACACAAATTTAATTTTAAGAGTATGTTAGATTTATGCTAATGTTCGTAACACTCGGACTTATTTGTACATTTAATCTACCCTAGTCTCTATCCAATAACATAACACAGCGTACAAGGTGCTTGGACAGCTTCTGTTAAGGAATTCCAGGAGATGTTCCTGAAATTAATTTTTCTGACAATTACTATAATGAGACCTTTACTGTACTGATAGTACTGCACTAACTCAACTTACAAATCTGAAATTACTAGGAATGTTAGTAGCTTTAAGCCTTTTAAATCACCCGGAACCCATCTGGCGCACAACAAATGAAGGCGCATATACTAATGTTGTGGTTCTGTAAGCAATACATCTGAGGTATATAGTATATATTTACACTTACATATATTATTAATACGTAGAGCCAAAACAAAGTTGCTTTTATTGTTAATAGGGATAGCAAATATGAAACAATTGTCCTTTTTTTGGTACAATTTAAACCTAACTGGTACCGTGGTAAAATCGCGACATATTTAGTACAATTTAACAATTTTAAATTTTTTTTTGTATCATGATTTTAATATTTTTCCAAAAGCAGGATTCGCAAATTCATATTCAACATTTTAAGAAATCCTTTTTCTTATATATCAATAAATTTAAAATAATTAATGATATTCACGGATTGTTTCTCTAATTGATAGCTTGATATGTATAAAAATGTATTATGCAATAAAATATATCATTATATCATAAACTTCTTGACAGAACAAATACGAATTATTATTGTGTCCAATAAATATGAACAAAGAAACGAAGATTATCATTCGAACAGAAACACACAAACATTTCTCAGTTTCATCATTTCTTTATTTTCCTTTTGTTGTTGCTTTGTTGGCGACTAAGACAAAAGTGCTAAAAAATTTTTATGCAGAAAAATATTTCTATCAAAATTTTTTTTATAAAAAAATAATTTTACCGAAGATTTTTCTTTAGAAATAAATTTTTATCGAATATTTGTCTATAGAAAAAAAATTTATTGAATACTTTTATACAGAAATCTTTGAAAATAGAATAGAACAATATTTTTATCGAAAATTTTTCTATAGAAAAATATTTTAATAGAAAAATTTTTTTAAGTAAAATACTTTTAATGAATTTTTTTATCGAAAAATTTTCTATAGAAAAATTTTAAAAAGTTTTACTGTAGTGTATCCCAATTTATTACAATTATTTATTATTGTAATAAATAGTTTTTTGATAAAACCAAAAAATGTTGGTGGGGAAACCTTTCCTAGAGGCGTTTCGATGGTTGGTTAGACCATCTCATCAGGAGGATTATCCCTAATTCTAGACAGAGCGAAAACCTCACATTATGTATAATTTGAGGGACTGAATAAATACGAATTATTATTATTGTGTCCAACAAATATCAACATAAAGCGCAGATTATCATCCGAACAGAAACACACAAACATTTTTCAGTTTTATCATTTCTTTATATTTTTATCGAAAATTTTCCTATAGAAAAATATTTTCATCGAAAATTTTTCTATAGAAAAATATTTCAATCAAAACTTTTTCTATAGAAAAATATTTTAATCTAATATATATTTTTAGAGAAAAATATTTTACTCGAAAAATTTTCTATAGAGAAATATTTTTATCAAACATTTTTCTATAGAAAAATATTTTTATCGAAAATTTTGCTATAAAAAAATGTTTTTATCGAAAATTTTTCTATAGAAACATTTTTCTATCGAAAAATTTTTTCATCGAAAATTTTTATACAGAACATTTTTTCAACGAAAATTTTTCTATGAAAAAAGTTTTTTATGAAAATTTTTCTATAGAAAAATTTTTTTTATCGAAAATTCTTCTAAAGGAAAATATTTTTATCGAAAGTTTTTCTACAGAAAAATATTTTTATCGAAATTTTGTCTATAAAAAAATATTTTTATCGAAAATTTGTCTATAGAAGAACAATTTTATTGAATACTTTTATACAGAAAAATATTTTTTTTCGAAAATTTTTATATAGAAAAATACTTTTATCAAAGATTTTTCTAAAGGAAAATCTTTATATCGAAAATGTTTCTATAGAAAAATATTTTTATCGAAAAATTTTCTATAGAAAAATACTTTAACGGAATTTTTTTTTAAAGTAAAATACTTTTATTGAATTTTTTATCGAAAATTTTTCTAAGAAAAATATTTTTATCGAAAATTTTTATATAGAAAAATATTTCAATCAAAACTTTTTCTATAGAAAAATATTTTAATCGAAAAATTTTCTATAGAGAAATATTTTTATCGAAAATTTTTCTATAGAAAAATATTTTTATCGATAATTTTTCTATAGAAAAATATTTTTATCGAAAAATTTTCTATAGAAAAATATTTCTATCAAAAGCTTTACTATAGAAAATATTTTTATCACAAGCTTTTCTATAGAAAAATATTTTTATCGAACATTTTTCTGTAGAAAAAATTTGTTTATCAAAAATTTTTCTATAAAAAAGATTTTTTTGTTAAAAATTTTTCTTAGAAAAATTTTTTTATTGAAAATTTGTTTATAAAAAGATTTTTTTATCGAAAATTTTTCTATAGAAAAATTTAATAAAAAAATTTATTTATCGAAAATTTTTCTATAGAAAAATGTTTTTATCGAAAATTGTTTTATAGAAACATTTTTTTATCGAAAAATTTTTTCATCGAAAATTTTTATATAGAAAATTTTTTTAACGAAAATTTTTCTATGAAAAAATTTTTTTATAAAAATTTTTCTATAGAAAAATTATTTTATCGAAAATTTTTCTAAGGGAAAATATTTTTATTGAAAATATTTCTACAGAAAAATATTTTTATCGAAATTTTTTCTATAAAAAAATATTTTTATCGAAAATTTGTCTATAGAAGAAAAATTTTATTGAATACTTTTATACAGAAAAATATTTTTTTCGAAAATTTTTATATAGAAAAATACTTTTATCAAAGATTTTTCTAAAGGAAAATCTTTGTATCGAAAATGTTTCTATAGAAAAATATTTTTATCGAAAATTTTTCTATAGAAAAATATTTTAACGGAAAATTTTTTTTAAAGTAAAATACTTTTATTGAATTTTTTTATCGAAAATTTTTCTTAGAAAAATATTTTCATCGAAAATTTTTATATAGAAAAATATTTCAATCAAAACTTTTTCTATAGAAAAATATTTGAATCGAAAAATTTTCTATAGAGAAATATTTTTGTCGAAAATTTTTCTATAGAAAAATATTTTTATCGAAAATTTTTTCTATAGAAAAATATTTTTATCGAAAAATTTTCTATAGAAATATATTTTTATCAAAAGATTTTCTATAGAAAAATATTTTTACCAGAAGCTTTTCGATCGATCATTTCTCTGTAAAAAAAATTTGTTTATCAAAAATTTTTCTATAAAAAAGATTTGTTTGTCAAAAATTTTTCTTAGAAAAATTGTTTCATTGAAAATTTGTTTTATAAAAAGATTTTTTTTTCTATAGAAAAATTTAATAAAAAAATTTATTTATAGAAAATTTTTCTATAGAAAAATGTTGTTATCGAAAATTTTCTATAGAAAAATTTTTTTATCGAAAAATTTTTTTATCGAAAAATTTTTCATCGAAAATTTTTTTATAGAACAGTTTTTTCAAGGAACATTTTTCTATGAAAAAATTTTTTTATGAAAATTTTTGCATAGAAAAATTTTTTTATCGAAAATTTTTCTGAAGGAAAATATTTTTATCAAAAATTTTTCTACAGAAAAATATTTTTATCGAAATTTTTTCTATAAAAAAAATATTTTTATCGAAAATTTTTCTATAGGAAAATAGTTTTATAAAAAATTTTTCTATAGGAAAATAGTTTTATCAAAAATTTCTTTATAGCAAAAAATTTTTATCGAAAATTTTTCTATAAAAAAAATTTTTATCAAAAATTTTTCTATAGAAAATATTTTTTAATCGAAAGTTTTTTATCGAAAATTTTTCTATAGAAAAAAATTTTATCTAAAATTTTTCTTTAAAAATTTTTTTCGAAAATTTTTTTTATAGAAAAAATTTTTTTATCGAAAATTTTTCTAAAGAAAAATATTTTTAATCAAAAATTTGCCTATTTAAAAATATTTTTGTAGAAAATTTTTTTACAGAAAAATATTGTTATCGAAAATTTCGGAATTTCGTGTGCTTTCATATGCGTGTTTTTATTATAATGTGTTTCACAGGGGGGGAGGTATAAAACCGCGAAAAAAGCGTTTCATAATTTGTGAACAGCCGCTAATAGATTTCATCATTATAAAGCTTATTTTGTTCTATATACATATTTACCTTTACAATAATTGATTAAAAAAAATAATTTTGTTGTACATATGGGCAAATCCGAAATAATAGGTTTTTTAAAAGTTCATAAAAATCACAAAAACATCCATTTAGGTATCAAGTTTCAGTACGGGCTCAAAGTCTGCTTAATTTTATACAATTAGATGTACAAGACGCTATCAAAAGTAATTGGAGTGATAAAAATAATGTCAAGTAAAAAAGGGCTCACATTGTGTAGCGTCCGTCACAGAAATAAAGGTTTTTGTTTTTTTAATTTGACTAGTGCAATTTTTCGTTTTTCTCCAATTGAACTTGGTTCGTAAAGAGAACTTATAGTGTGCTTCACATTAGGCTAAAAATATATAGATGCTAATATAGCATTTTATAGAAAATATGTAAAGGAAAGTGTGTAGCGTCCGCCACAGTGTATGTTTTTTACAAAATTATATTTATTAAATGCAAAATTTATGAACACATGTCTGTCTTATTCATAAAGCAATAACACTGTCTATATCCACAGATTAAATTTAAGATATTAGGTGTTAAAAAAATATACAGTGGGGCAAATTTGATGTTTTTGAAATTTGATTTTCTTCGCGGTATTCTTTTGGCGAAAAATAAGATGTAAAAAGTGAAAAACTTTAAATAAATATATCTATGTAGCCGTTTTGTGAAATATTAAATTATGCCCAAAACTCCTTTTAACCGCGAACATGAAACAGAAGGAGATGCAATTCGGAAGGAAATAAAACCATTATTTTCACTGATTAATGAATCCTTAAAAAAATATGAAATATGAATTTTTTCCTAATAATAATTAAAGTAAAAACTGTAGCATCCGCAACAGTTCATTTATGGATTTTTGGTGATTTTTCTCTATCTTTTAAGTATTTACAATTTTTTTATTCCTATGACCGATTTGATGAAAATTACGTAAACAAGTGTTGAAAAAAAGTCAATTCCATTTTTTTGTAGCGTCCGTCACAGCAATTTAAAAGCGAATTTCTTTTTCCTCCAAATGAAGTGTGTAAATTAACAAATGCCATTCCATAGTACAATCGATGACCTAATATTGTCTGAAATCTGTGCAATGATATCTAGTGTAGAACGGCAATGGGGTACATTCAAGTACAACAAAATCCATACAAATGTATGGTCCGTCACGCAGGATTTGCCCATATCTTATATTTTTTGTGATTTTTTTTTAAAAACGAAAATTTTTTGAGAGAAAAATTTTTTCGGCGTAAATTCTATGATATCTCTATAACTTTTTATTACTATGACCGATTTGATGAAAATTACAGAAACACGTGCTGAAAAAAAGTCAATTCTATTTTTTGTAGCGTCCGTCACAGCAATTTAAAAGCGAACATCTTTTTCCTCCATATGAAGTGTGTAAATTAACAAATGCCATTCGATAGCACAATCGATGGCCTAATATTGTCTGAAATTTATGCAAAGTAATCAAGTGTAGAACGGCAATGCGATACATTCAAGTATAATAAAATCCATACAAATATATCGTCCGTCACGCAGGATTTCACCATATCTTATATTTTTTGTGATTTTTTTAAAAACGAAAATATTTTGAGAGAAACATTTTTTCGGTGTCAATTCTATGATATCTTTATAAAGACTAAGCGAATAAAGAAAGACAAAATTGTTCTCAAATTTGAGTTTTTCTTATTAGCTCAATATAGCCAGCCGTTTTGGAGCAATGTTAAAAGTATTTGCAAAAAAACATATTTCTCAAAAAAAACTTATATCTCGAAAACTAGACTCAATTTGGAAAAACTAATGTTACTTACAAATTAACTCAACCAAAGTCATCTATATTTGGTTAACAAATTTAGTACCGTAAAATTTTATTGACCTGTGTCATCTTTGTGTCCGTCTTGATAGGTTGTAGTCCAAATGAAACGCAATCGAGGTGACTTTTGTGACAACTGACTTTTACAGATGCTATGCTTTTGAGGGAAAGAAGTCCACTTACGCTGCCTTCTCGTACAGAAGGGACTAACTCTAAGCTTTTATTGATGTATATATTAGCCGCAATGGACTTCGTAGTTTACTTGGATAGAATGCCACTTATCACCTTACAAAAACAAAAAATGTATTTCCATCAAAAGACAAAACTTGCTCACTTTTCTGTAGTATTATCAATTAACCGGTCCAGTCCATCATATTTTCCAAAACCTTTTATCTATTGTTATTTGCTAATTTTACAAAAAATTATTTTATTATTTGTACAATTATTGACTTAAAGATACAAAATTGACCATTGAAATATGAAAATGAAAATGTGCACCATTAGCATGAATAAATATTTGTTCCAGCGAATATCAAAATGTAAATATGAATGAATATCATTTTTTTCATTATTTGAATTTATGACGCGTAACGAGGAGTAAAAACTTTATGATGTGTAAAACATAAAAACTTCGGTAAAATAAACAGATAAGTATTAATAAGGTTTTAAAACAATAAACAAATAAAATTTTTAATTTATTTTAAAGGTTTCACATAAATAAAATTGGGAAAACTGGCAAAAAGTATAATTTTTTTGTGACTTTTTAAGAGGGTGAGAAAAAAGTGTATTTTTATTGAAAGGATATTTAAACTTTTATTGATAATGTAAATATTTATGTAATTAATGAAATATGTATTAATAAATTTATGTTATATATTGATTTTTATATTATGTTGAATATTTATTGAAAACTTGCAAAAAACCTCAAAATACTATTCATTCAGATCGTTATAACCAGGCATAGGCAGCCCATACCATCAGAAGCCGAAGACTTTTGTAATTATTGTAAATATTACGATCATTAATAAACTAAAATCGTACAGTTGGGATTTGGATGTTAGAAAATTTAAAAACATAATATACATGAAACAAAATTAAAATCCAATTTATATCAACAAAACACATGGTTCGAGAGAACAAAGGAATATAATCTCGAACATTGTTGCCACGGCAACAATGCAAACATTTTCAAACGAAAAAAAAAAATATTTTTCTATAGAAAAATTTTCGATAGAAATATTTTTCTATAGAAAAATTTTCGATAGAAATATTTTTCTATAGAAAAATTTTCGATAGAAATATTTTTCTATAGAAAAATTTTCGATAGAAATATTTTTCTATAGAAAAATTTTCGATAGAAATATTTTTCTATAGAAAAATTTTCGATAGAAATATTTTTCTATAGAAAAATTTTCGATAGAAATATTTTTCGATAGAAAAATTTTCGATAGAAATATTTTTCTATAGAAAAATTTTCGATAGAAATATTTTTCTATAGAAAAATTTAGTGCACTAAGATCCTAATTTATTACAATTATTTATTATTGTAATAAATAGTTTTTTAGTAAAACCAATAAATATTTGTGGGGATACCTTTCCTCGACGCATTTGGATGGTTGGTTAGGCCATCTCTTAAGGAGGATTATCCCTAATTTTTGACAAAGCAGCACATTTTATCTTATTTGAGGGACAGATGATAAGTCTTCGCTTTATGTTGATAGTACCTGGTTGACCGAGCCTTGCTCGGAGCTTTATGGTAAGCATTTTGTGCAAATATTTAGTTAATTTCGAATTATTTTATTTATTTTTTCTGATCAACACATAGTTTACAGATTAACTCATTTTGAAAAATTTTGGAAGTTGGTCATACCAACAGAAACCTTCGTCGACTCGTGCGGAACAACTTTGCTAAATATTATAGCCTGATCAAATGCACAGTTTACGATTTATTTCATTTTGAGTAATTTTCGGTGGCGCCACCTGAGGTTGTTCATACCAACTAAGAAACCTTCGCCTGCTTATGCGTAACAACTTTTCTAATGATTATAACATGATCAAATGCACAGTTTACGATTTAATTCATTTTGAGTAATTTTCAGTGGCACTACCTGTTGGACTTTGGTCATCCCCATTAGTTAACCTTCGTCGGCTTATCCGCAACAACTTTGCTAAAGATTATAGCATGATTAAATCTACAGCTTACGATTAAATTGACATTGAGTAAATTTCAGTGGCGCCACCTGTCGAAATTTCTTCATACCAATTAAGAAACCTTCGTCGGCTCATGTGCAACAACTTTGCTTAAGATTATAGCATGATTAAATGTACAGCTTACGATTAAATTGACTTTGAGTAATTTTCAGTAGCGCCACCTGTCGGAAATTATTCACACCAACTAAAAAATCTTTGCCGGCTCATGCGCTACAACTTTTCTAAAGATCATAGCATGATCAAATATACAGTTTACGATTTAATTAATTTTTAGTAATTTTCAGTAGCGCCACCTAACGGAAATTAGTCTTACTAACTTAAAAACCTTCGCCGGCTTATCCGCAATATCTTCGCTAAAGAGCATAATATGATCAAATTCACAGTTTACTATTCTATAAAGAACATACATACAAACATTCATTTGTTACTCATTTTTCCCCTTTTTATACACTACTTTCAAAAAGTTCCATATGCTTATTTGGTACTTTTTTGGTACCAATTGAATTCGGTACATTTTATTAAAACGCATTTAACATAATTCCCATTCATATTACTTTTGAGATGTTAAGTTATCATTTTATCCCTTTTTTACCCATTTTGGCCCCAAAATCAAAAAAGTACGATGTACGTGTTCAATATTTCTTTCACATCTACTGACTGCAGTACAAAGTTAATTTCTATATTCTTTGGTTTAAAATATAAAAGTGGGTTAAAAAAGTACCAAAACACTATTTTCACCCTTTTTTACCCCCTATCGGACATAGTTTCAAAAAAGTACCAAACACCTGTCCGCTTATTTTCATAGCTGTTTAAAACGCAACTTTAATTTTGTTTCTATACCTATTACTTTAGGAGATATATATATATACAATTATTGCTCGTTTAAGAATTTAAGATAAGATTTGTTGGACAGAATAACAGTTCGTATTTATGATTTTTAGATCCACCATCAATCATGGGGTGTATATTGGGATTTTCATTCCGTTTGTTACTTACTCAAAAATCTATATTGGAAAATTTAGATATTGAAATTAGGCGCAATCGGTTTACATTTGGTGATAGCTTTTATATAAAAACCACTCTCGGAAGCCACTAAAATGCCAGTCAAAAGCTATTATGGCTACTTAATTTTTCATATTTTTTTTTTTTTTTTTAATTAGAAAATTTAAGAAATTTAAAATTTATATGGAAATAATTTTAATAATAATTAAAAAATTTAACTGATGCTTTAACAAAACCCCTTTTTCCTCTTCAATGTAAAACTTGTATTGTGTACTTGACACGTTTTGGTTACAACCATCATTATAAGCTTTTACACTTTAATTCAATTTTCCTTTATTGGTCGCCGCTTTTAAAATTTATTGCTAAAACGTTTGAGTTTTTCCTATTGTTTTTCAATTCAATGCACAAAAGGATTTATAATTTTTGTTGTTTGCGCATTTTCTTTTTCCTGATATTTGTTCTATCGACTTCGATCGACCTTTTTTAGCTTTTCCTTTTCATAGAAAATAATAATAAATTATTTGCAAATCCTTTGGTCTTCTTCTGTAACAGTTTCTATTACTTCCACCTATTTTAATAGATTCAATGTTTGCATTTTGTCTATTTCTGGTTAGAGATATCTATAAAATAGAGAAAAATCCATAATGGAAATTTAGTTAACCAAGCGGAATGATTTCTGTTTAAATAATGGAAAATTGAACAAATTATTTAGAGTCTTTGTTTAATGTTGGTTAGGGGGTTTCTAAAAAATGAAATTTGTTTTGATTTTTAAAAGTTTATTTATAAGACGGGATAGCGCAGATATGTCAATGCATAAGTGGAATAAGCATGTTATTAAAACTCAAATATTATTATACCCTTCACCACCATAGCATAGGTGGAAAGGGTATTATAAGTTTGTGCTGATGTATGTAACGAAAAGAAATATATGTCTTATACCCACCCTTTAGTACATCAATAGGCTTAGAATCACATTCTGAGTCGATTTAGCGATGTCCGTCCATCCGTCCGTCTGGCTGGACGACTGGCTGGCATGGTAAGCCATGTAATCAAAGTACAGGTCGCAATTCTAAAGATAATTTAATGAAATTTGGCTAGGATCATTTATTTAATAGTTGGACTATGGCTATTGAAAAATCGGTCAATTATTTATGGTACCTCCCATAGGTCCCACTTCTCGGAATTGATATTTTTTCCTGAAATTTAAAACATATACTTTTTATGTTAACCAAAACCACTGTACCTAATTTCGTTGAAATCGGTCTATATTTGACCATAGCTCCCATACAAACTCTTCTGTCAAAACGCACTATATGAGACAAAAATCAGTAAAACGCTCGTAAATCTGAAGACAATGAGAAATTTGAGTACATTTTTGCATACATATTTTTTGTAACAACTGTAATTAATTTGCAGAATTTCGAGATAATCGGTATACATTTGACCCTAGATCTCATATATGTCCAAATGACGGAAATAGCTTAAATATATATGCTTTATCAAAAAATAACAAAATAGTCGGGATGTAAATATTATTCAAAAAGAAGTGTATTTGGATTTGATCCCAAATCTGTTACATTTATTTATTAATGTAACAGACCAATTTATTGATAAAAAGCCAAAAAATGTTTGCGGAGAAACCAAACTGTTTTTGTTCAGTCGATAATCTACGCTTTTACTTTTGGTTTATGAACAAAATTCTTAAAAGTTATGTTTGTAAATTTAGTAATAATGCGAGGTTTTCGATCTGCTTAATTGGGGATAATCTTCCTGAAGAGATGGCTTAACCAACCATCGAAACGCGTCGAGGAATTTGGTTTCTCCGCAAACATTTTTTGGCTTTTTATCAATAAATTGGTCTGTTACATTAATAAATAAATGTAACAGATTTGGGATCAAATGCAAATACACTTCTTTTTGAATAAGTTTTAAGAAAATATTATATGATGGCAAAATTTTGCAAATATTTGTTTTTACACAGGAAAAATAACACCTTTGACCTTAGTGGTAAAGAGTATCGTATGGTCGGGCTTGACCGACAATAGCACTTTCTTACTTGTTTTTTCATATTTTTTCTTATATGAAAATTCATACATTGTTTTAAATAAGTTCGCAAAACAAATTTTGTAAAGGGTGTCATATACATAAATTGTTCTGCAAAAACAAAACATTTATGTTAACCTCAGTTTCATTTTAACATTAATAATTTCATAACTAACAGTGGCTCACATTGGAGCCATCTGTTGTTCATTAGTAATGTTATATTTACCAGTACTAAAAGCTCTGTTAACTTCGTATCTTTATCAAAGCGTATTTAGAATATTTTCTTCGACTTAATCTGTTTATTTCCTATATATGTTGGATCAAAAACCAAAAGAGATATATATTCTGAAGCCATATGAAATTCTACCTGTCCGTCTGTCTGTTGAAATCACGATAAGACCAGCACTCAGAGGATGACGCACACCTATGCAATCCATTGTGTTGAAACTAGGAAAATAGGTTATGGTAGGGAGGAGATGGGGTAGTGTTTATGGCTTTGAATTTACCTATATTGCAACTGGCAGCGAAAACTTCTGCATGGAGTGAATTCCACATACGAACTTTACGTTTTAGAAAACCGAGACACTTGAATGCTTCGTTTGATACTTGAAAGATCTAGTTTGTCCAACAGACATCACATTGAATTATCATGCCCAGAACATTAAGAGCATCTGATTTCTCGGTATGTACACCACCCATTAATACAGATGAAGAAACGCATTTTCAAGTCTCGGCTTAATGATTCATTATTGTTTAGTGTCATAGCGCCAACCTCAAGAAGGCTTGGCCTACGATTGAATGGCAAATATTACTATCATCTGCGAAAGAGTATATAGGATTGGAAGTTTGACGTAGATGGTAATTTATAAAGATAAGAAATATAGTAGGAGAAAGAACAGAGCCTTGCGGTACGCCTGACTTAATCTTGAACTCGTTTGAAGAGAACCCATCTATAACAACTCGTATAGAACGATTTCTGAGGATGCTCGATATAAACCGAGAAAAGTTATTGCCGATACCGAAGGCAATAAGTTTTGATAGAAGTGCTTCGTGCCACACTATATCAAAAGCCTTGGAAATATTCTTCGCAAAATATGCTCATTTGTTAGCCCACTGATCTGCAGGTTCTACTTAGATAAAGCCTGCTTTTGAAGTTTTTTATTAAAATTCCAGTCAGGATTCATTTAAGTCCATATCACGTAGGGGCTATACGCTGATACATCTCGTTTAGTCTCGTCCTTAGATGTGTAGTTAGCAACAAGTTGGTCAAGTGCATCAACTGATATAATAATGTATTATTTTAGTTTTTTTTGGTTTATCATCTCTTACGTCGACTGAATGACGAAGAGAACTTAAGAGGAGAACGTATTTATTTTTGTTTGGAACATATGATGCTATAGTTATATCATTTGAAAACAAAAACCAGTAAGAGTTTTATATTCGGCTGTGCCGAATCTTGTATACCCACCATCAAGTTGTACGAGAGTGCAGCTAATTCAAAATGTTTACAAAATGTGGTATTGTTAGTAATATATTTGGACTAAATTCGGTTGCAGTGGTATAGTTACTATAGTTCAACATTAAAAAGTATTTAAGTGGTTTCCCTAGTATTTACCTTGGACAAAATGCTGTTCCATAACCATACATTAATAAGTTGTTTCATTGTGCCATAAATATGTTGATAGCAACACGGCAGGTTCATATATTTAGTAAGGAGTTCCTAACCGTGTATAAAGTCTGGACCTAACATTGATTGATAGCTATCTAATTTCGTAGACGGAATCTTAATATACTAAATGTACCTCCAAATATTTTTGATTGTAGATATATAAGAACTATAGCCAAATGTTGACCGATTATTACAAAATTTTACATACTGGCTGGTATTAATATAAAGTTTATTTGTGCAAAATTTAGTGACCATAGCTGACATAGTTTATAATTTAATAGCTTTTAACTGGCGTTTTTGCCATTTTAGTGGTTACCGGGAGCGGTTTCTATATGAAAGCTATGTTCAAAAATGGACCGATTCCTATAAAATTTGACATACTGACTGAAAGTTGCATAAAACATCTCTGTTCTAAATTTAGTAGTCATAGATTTTACAATTTTATTCAATTTGTTATCATAAATGTGATTCCCGGGGCAGGGTTATATGGGAGCTCTAACTAAATGTGAACCGATTTTACCCATTTTTAGCACACAATTTCTATAATATACCGAAAATATTATTGCTAAATTTTGTCGTTCTAGCCCTTGTGGTTAAGAAGCTATCGCGCTTTTCTCTGAAGGAAAGACGGACATAGACCGAGTTTTCTTATTGTATTTTTGTGTTTCTGTAAGTTTTTTACATGGTAGCTTTGGTCAAATAGGAGCCGATTGTAACAAAAATTCATATAATACTTCCTTTTGTAAAATTTTGTTACTGTAGCCCTTTTCGTTAAGGCGCTATCGAGCTTTTATCTGACGGACATAAACCCACTTTTCTTTTTGTATTTTTATGTTTCCGTAAGTTTTTTACGGTCACCATTTGACCATAGCTCCCATACTATGGTCAAATGGTGACCGATTGTAACAAAATTTTGCACACTGGTTGGTATTGACATAAGACCTCCTCGTGCTTAATTTAGTGGTTATATCTGTTATAGTTTTAGGTTATATCTGTTTTAGTTTATTTATTGGCATTTAAGTGTATTTTAGGTGAAATTTTGGCTGTTTCCGTAAGTTTTTTGTATGGGAGCTATGACTAAATGTCAACCGATTTTGATGAAATTTTTAATGCTGCCTAGGGCTTATGCAAAACTTCTATGCACCAAATTTTATCATCATGGCTATTATAGTTTGTCATTTATAAGCAAATAAGCGATTAGCGTAGGCGAGGTTATACGGGAATGTTAACCGATTTTGCCCAATTTCAATACCAAAATTTTCTCAGTGATGAAAAATGTTTTTACTAAGTTTCATTGAGCTAGCTCCTTTCGTTTAGGCGTTATCGTGATTTCAACAGACAGACGGACAGACAGACGGACATCGCTTAATCGTCTTAGAATTTCATAAAGATTCAGAATATATATCGGTTTTGATTTTGGGCCAATATTAAGAAAATTACAAATGGAATGACAATCTCAATATACCCCCCATTCTTTTTGATGGTGGATATAAAAATTGCGAAAATAGCATTACGTAATAGAAAAAAAAATATAAAGTGGAATTAAGCATTTTTATCGCTTATTGGGTCATATTGACTCAAAGGATATTAAATTTATGTACATACCCGGTTATGATACCAAATTTTGTGCAAAGTAAATATCAGGGAAACCCCTTTTAAATTTTGAACTATAAATCTACTGCAACAGAACTAAGTCCAAAGATTTTGTAAAACCTTATTCTAACTTGTTGCTCAAGCTTTCTGAACGGCTTTCAAATCATTAGAATTATCTATTGCCTTTGTTTGTATTATTGTTATTAAGCTTTTAGTCAAAATCATATAATTTAACAGTTACTCGTTTAAGGTTCGTCTTTTGCGCGAAAATTGCATGGAAAATGACGGTTGCAATTTATTGAATTAACCTATAGTCAACTAAGTAATACAGGTCTCAGACATTAGGTGCAGCATTCTCCTATTAACTACCATACCATATTAAGTGGAACACCTATCATTTGTTTAGCCATTATAGAGATATAAAAATATATGATTATATCTTATTGATCATGCCAAATGACTGTCTTGCTTTCTATAATCTGAATTTTATAATTTCAGAAAAATCACCTAAAGTTATTATTCTGCAACCAAGTTATATAAAGGACGTTACATCATGCATGGGTTGGTTTTAGAAAAGAAAATCTTGTGCTGTGAATGCGTTGATAGGCATAATTTTTTATCCTTACGTTTGTTTTCTAAACTGTTTTTATTTACAATTTTAAAGTTTTCTTTTATGTGCGAGAATAAGGCGGTATCTCTGCAAAGATTTCTATTCATATCTTATGACTCTTTTAGTAACATAACTTAAATAGAAGTTACCATAACACACAGTCTCGCCTAAAGCTTTTTTTCAATTTCAATGTAAATATTGACTATTATTTTTGTTTTATGAAAGTGTATCAAAGGCTTTTAAAGGGTGTCAAAGGATTTTTGAAAATCTATAAACATGAGATAAAGCATAAGCTGTCAGGTTATGATTCACCAGCGCAAAGTGCTGTTTATTCATCGTTTTAACACATTTGATTAACTCACCATTATACAATGATATCTTCCGGAATTCTCCTTAAGCAATACATCGTGAATTTGTTTAATCCTTCGTCTTTGCAGCTTTTGGAGCTGCCTGGCGTTGTCTTTCTCCCGATAGATAGTCGAATATTTCCATGATATCGCTATGCTAGTTTAAACAAGTAAGAAAGTGCTATAGTCGGTCAAAACCCGATCATACGATACCCTTCACCACTAAGGTTAAAGGTGTTCTTTTTCCTGTCTAAAGACGAATATTTGCTAAATTTTGCCATCATTCAAACATTTTCTCAAAACTTATATATTTAAGCTGTTTAAGAGCTAGGGTCAAATGTGGACCGATTATCTCGAAATTTGCCAAATTGATTTTAGTTCTAATACGCAAGAGTGTTACATTCGGCTGTGCCGAATCTTGTATACCCACCATCAAGTTGTACGAGAGTGCAGCTAATTCAAAATGTTGACCAAATGTGGTATTGTTGGTAATATATTTGGACTAAATTCGGTTGCAGAGGTATAGTTACTATAGTTCAACATTTAAAAGTATCTAAGTGGTTTCCCAAGCATTTACCTTGGAAAAAAGGCTGTTCCATAACCGAATATAGTTTAACATTAATAAGCTGTTTCGTTGTGCCATAAACATGTTGATAGCAACACGGCAGGTTCATATATGTATTTTGTGAGAAGTTCCTAATGCATCTACCGTGAATAAAGTGTGGACCTAACATTGATTGATAGCTATCTAATTTTGTAGATGCAATCTTAATATACTGAATGTACTTCCAAATCTTTTTGATTGTAGATATCAAAAGAGGATGTTATATACATATATAAGAACTATAGCCAAATGTTGACCGATTCTTACAAAATTTTATATACTGGCTGGTATTAATATTAAGTTTATTTGCGCAAAATTTAGTGCCCATACCTGACATAGTTTATAATTTAATAGCCTTTAACTGGCGTTTGTGGCATTTTAGTAGTTACCGGGAGCGCTTTTTATAAGAAAGCTATAGTCAAAAATGGACCGATTGCTATAAAATTTGACATACTGACTGAAAGTTGGATAAAACTTCTCGGTTTTGAATTCAGTAGTCATAGATTTTACAATTTTATTGAATTTATCAGCATAAATGTGATCCCCGGGGCAGGGTTATCTGGGAGCTCTAACTAAATGTGAACCGATTTTTTCCCAGTTTCAGCACACAATTTCTATAACACATCGAAAATACTTTTGCTAAATTTTGTATCTCTAGCTCTTGTAGTTAAGGAGCTATCGCGCTTTTCTCTGACGGAAAGACGGACATAAACCGTCTTTTCTTTTTGAATTTTTGTGTTTCCTTATGTTTTTTATATGAGAGCTGTGGTCAAATGGTGACCGATTGTGACAAAATTTTGCACACTAGCTGGCATTCACATAAGACTTAATCTTTTAAAATTTTCTTGCTGTAGCCCTTTTCGTTAAGGCGCTATTGCGCTTTTATCTGACGGACAGACGGACACTGACCCCCTTTCCTTTTTGTATTTTTGTGTTTCCGTAAGTTTTTTATATGGAAGCTATGGTCAAATGGTGACCGATTGTGACAAAATTTTGCGCACTAGTTGGCATTGACATAAGACCTCCTCGTGTTAAATTTAGTGATTATATCTATTATAGTTTTAGATTCATTGGCATTTAAGTGTATTTTAGGTGAAATTTTGGCTGTTTCCGTAAATTTTTTGTATGGAAGCTATGACTAAATGTGAACCGATTTTGATGAAATTTTATATGCTGCCTAAGGCTTACGCAAAACTTCTATATAAATTTTATCATCATCGCTATTTTAGTTCTTTATTTATTAGCAAATAAGCGATTAGCGTAGGTGGGGTTATATGGGAGCTATGGTCAAATGTTAACCTATTTTGCCCAATTTCAATACCAAAATTTACTCAGAGATGAAGAATGTTTTACTAAGTTTCAGTGAGTTAGCTCCTTTCTTTTAGGCGTTATCGTGATTTCAACAGACAGACAGACAGACGGACATCGCTCAATCGTTTTAGAATTTCATAAGGATTCAGAATATATATCGTTTTTGATTTTTGAGCCAATATTAAGAAAAGCGGAATGACAATCTCCATATACCCCCCTTTCTTTTTGATGGTGGGTATAATAACACCTTAACTCACGTACAACTTTATTATACAAATTTATTATACTAAACCTTAACCTTTAGATTATTCTGCTAAGTACTAAATCATGACTTTATACTAATCGCTTATATTCTCTATCGTAAATTAAACCATATGTTTCCCGTTTTTGAAATCATGTCATCACAGATTTATAACTTTTTAAGAATTTTGCTACTCTAAATAAGTAAAATAAGATTTATTTCTCTAACAGACACACAAAAGTTTATGCAAGTAATGTTTGCACAGAAAACGTGTACACATGAATATATTTCTGTGGGTCAAGTTAGACCATAAGATACCCTAAGCATCGAAGAATGACTTCTTCTTCTTCTGTTATCCTTGACTCCCAGTGAAGCGTAGGGCCTCAAAGAAGAATGACTACCAATGCATTTTAAAAGTAAAAACCTTTTTTCCAGTACCACAATAAATGTCTATTTAATTTGGTCATAATAAAGTCAGTCGAAGACTTTGCTTAAAATATTTCAAATTAAGTCTAATACTTAACAATCATGAGGATGGCATATTGGTATGTAGGGTACAAAAATAAAATAACTTTAGCCTGAAAATGATACTGTACAGAGTGCAATTTATTCATTAAGTTTTACTATATATTTTTAATGTCTCCCAAATAGAAGTTCAAGCTCTTGAACAAAACATTTTTGTTACAAAATAAAAGTTTTATGTTACTCTACAATAAGTTTATGGACATACTCTGGATGAAATTACGAAAGTCTGTATTTTATTACCCACTAAACAAATGACAATTGCTTTCATCTTAAGTATCCAAAGTCCTAAGATGGCATTGCCCAGTCTAAGTTAATGTCGTGCTGTTTAGTGTTAATAAAAACTGTATGAAAACAAATTGTAAATTTATTATAATAGTTTCACACTAGGCAAAGTTATGACCAAAATATATTAATATAAAAGATTTTTTTTTAACAAAAAAGAAGAAGCAAACATAATAAATTACAAAAATTTCAATTGTTCTTTTCATTGCTCTTATGGAGAAATGTATAGTTTTCGGGAATAACATTAACATTTTAAACACAATCCATATTTCGAAAATGTTCCAGTGAATCAATAGAGTTTTGGATGAGAACTTTCCCCTTCTTTGATTAACCGCTTGTAAAATATAACTTGGAGCAACTTCGATAAAACAAAATTGTATTTTTGTTTCGGTTGGTTATATTGTTTATAATATAAATATGACGATGATGTCGTTAATTATTTTAGCTCCAATAAAAATTAGTACAATTCATGTTAAGCGTTAATTGAATTTTTTAGTAATTACACAGTAGCATATTTTTCAACTTCAAAATCTTGAAAAAGAAGATCCCGAAAATCTGTCCGCCCGAGCGAACAGAACAAAAAAATCGTCGGCAGAGTTGACTTCTTTTATACTTTTAAATAAAACGTGTATTTTTTATGTGTAGTTCTAATGATTTAAAAAGAAAAAGTTTTCTACTCCACTTTTTTTTAAATATTTTTATCAAAAATTTTTCTGTAGAAAATTTTTTTATCAAAAATTTTTCTGTAGAAAATTTATTTATCAAAAATTTTTCTGAAGAAAATTTTTTTAATAAAAATTTTTTTTGAGAAAATTTTTCTATAAAAAATTTTTTTATCATAAATTTTTCTGTAGAAAATTTTACTATCAAAAATTTTTCTATAGAATTTTTTTTTATCAAAAATTTTCCTAAAGAACATTTTTTTATCAAAAATTTTTCTACAGAAATTTTTTTATCAAAAATTTTTCTACAGAAAATTTTTTAATAAAAATTTTTCTATAGAAAATTTTCTTATCAAACATTTTTCTATAGAAAATTTTTTTATCAAAAGTTTTTCAATATAAAATTTCTTTATCAATAATTTTGCTATAGAATTTTTTTTTATCAAAAATTTTTCTGTACAAATTTTTTTTTATCAGAATTTTTTTTTTTTTAATTTTTCTATAGAAATTTTTTTGAAAAATTTTTTGATGACGTCCTGTGACAGGACAGAAATTGCAATCCACTGAGAAGCGTTCAAAAATATTTTTTTCAGTTTTTCTCCACATTATTACTTTCAAATTTTCAAATTAATAATTTGAAAATTAAAAATGAACTCAAGCCTGACAAATCCTAAATTTTTCAATTACTCGTTATTCAATTTTAGAATAATTAATTCCCAATAAATTTTTTTATCAAAAATTTTTCTATAGAAAATTTTTTGTTAAAAATTTTTCTATAGAAAATTTTTTTATCAAAAATTTTTCTATAGAAAATTTTTTTTATCGATAATTTTTCTAAAGAACATTTTTTTATCAAAAATTTTTCAATGCAAAATTTTTTTTATCAAAAATTTTTCTATAGAAATATTTTTGTTTCAAAAATTTTTCTATATTTTTAGGATCAATTAAACAGTGATGTTTGAGTTGAGCCGCGTTCAAAAATAATTTTTTCAGTTTTTCTCCATATTATAACTTATAATTTATAAGTTTTAAATTTTCAAATTAATAATTTAAAATTTAAAAATGAACTCAAGCCTGATAAATCCTAATTCAATTTAAAGTTTGAATAATTAATGCCCAAATAATAAATATTTTTTTTATAAAAAATTTTTCTATAGAAAATTATTTTATTTTAAATATTTCTATACAAAATTTCATTAATAAAAATTTTTCTTTTGAGAATTTCTTTTATCAAAAATTTTTCTATAGAAATTTTTTTTATAAAACCTTTTCTATAGAAAATTTCTTTTATAAAAAATTTTCTATAGAAAATTTTTTTTATCAAAAATTTTTCTTTAGAATATTTTTTTTATCAAAAAATTTTCTATAGAATATTTTTTTATTCAAAATTTTTTATGAAAATTTTCTAGAGAAAAATATTTTCCACAGAAAAAATCTTTTTTGAGAAAAAAAAAATTTTTGAAAATTTTCATAGAAAAATTTATAAAAAAAATTTTCAAAAGAAAAATATATTTTTATTTGAAGATTTTCTCTAAAAAAAATTTTGATTTAAAAAAGCTTCTGGTGGTATGGGCTGCCCTACACCTGCTTATAATGACAGAAGAAAAATGTACTGATTCCTAATTCTATATCTCATGGACTATTCGAAATATTATCGATCCTTCCATCCGCCCGTCAGTTTAATATTTCGAATAGTTCACGAGGTATAGATTTAAGAATCATTACGTTTTGAGGCCCTATGCCCTATGTCAAACATAACAGAAGAAGAAGAAGACGTTTTTAAATCAAACCCCAGTCGAAAACTTCACAAATGAATTAAAAAACAAACAAGTAAGAAAGTACTATAGTCGGTCAATCCCGACTATACGATACCCCTCACCCCTAAAATCAAAGGTAAGGACAAATATTTGCTAAATTTTGCAATCATACAGATATTTTCTCAAAACTTATACATTTAAGCTTACCGTCATTTCGACTAGGGTCAAATGTGGACCGATTATCTTCAAGTTTTGCAAATTAATTATAGTTTTTACAAAAATTATGTATGTAAAGTGTTTTAGAGTTTTTTGTCTCATTTCGTGCGTTTTGACAGAAGAGTTTGTATGGGAGCTACGGTCAAATGTGGACCGTTTTCAACGAAATTTGGTACAGTGATTTTGGTTTACGTAAGCAGTATTTGTCTTAAATTTCATGAAAAATATTGATATTTGTGGCCAAATATCAATTCCGGGAAGTGGGAGCTATAGGAGGTTCCATAAATAATCGACCAATTTTGACGACTTTCAACCATGGTCCCACTATCAAAAATTATCTTTGCCAAATTTCATAAATTATCTTTAGAATTGCGACCTGTACTTTGATTACATTGTTTACATGGAGGTCCAGCCAGCGGTGCAGACGGACGGACGGACTGACATCGCTAAATCGACTCAGAAAGTGATCCTTAGCCTTTTGGTATACTAAAAGGTGGGTGTATGACACGTTATATACATCAGTACAAACTTGTAATACCCTTTCAATCTAGGGTCTTAAAGGTTATAAAAACGAAAACAAACCTAAGCTTTCAGATTTTGGGGGTCTTAATTAGTTCCCGATTTAAGGCTGGGCCGAATCTTGTATACCCACCATCAAGTTGAATGTTGACCAAATATGGTACTGTTGATAATATAATTGGACTAAATTCGGTTGGAATGGCATATTTACTATAGTTCAATATTTAAAAGTATATAAGTGGTTTCCCAAGTATTTACCTTGGACAAAATGCTGTTCCATAACCGAATATAGCTTTACATTAATTAACTGTTTCGTTGTGCCATAAACATGCTGATAGCAACACGGCAGGTTCATATATTTTGTAAGGAGTTCCTAATGCATCTACCGTGCATAAAGTCTGGACCTAACATTAGGTCCAGACGCAATCTTAATATACTGAATGTACCTCAAAATCTTTTTGATTGTAGATATAAAAAGGGGATTTTATATATATAAGAACTAAAGGCAAATGTTGACCGATTGTTACAAAATTTTACATACTGGCTGGTATTAATATAAAGTTTATTTGTTCAAAATTTAATGACCATAGCTGACATAGTTTATTATTTAATAGCTTTTAACTGGCGTTTTTGGCATTTTAGTGGATACCGGGAGCGGTTTTTATATGAAAGCTATGGTCAAAAATTGACCGATTCCTATAAAATTTGACATACTGACTGAAAGTTGCATACAACTTCTCTGTCCTAAATGTAGTAGTCATAGATTTTACAATTTTATTCAATTTGTTAGCAGAAATGTGATTCCCGGGGCAGGGTTATATGGTAGCTCTAACTAAATGTAAACCGATTTTACCCATTTTTAGCGCACAATTTCTATAATATATTGAAAATATTATTGCTAAATTTTGTCTCTTTAGCTCTTGTAGTTAAGGAGCCATCGCGCTTTTCTCTGAAGGAAATACGGGCATAAACCGTGTTTTCTTATTGTATTTTTGTATTTCTGTAAGTTTTTTACATGGTAGCTATGGTCAAATAGTAGCCGATTGTAACAAAATTTTGTACACTGTCTGGCATTCATATAAGACTTCATTTTGTAAAATTTTGTTGCTGTAGCCTTTTTCGTTAAGGCGCTATTGCGCTTTTATCTGACGGACAGACGGACATAAACCCCATTTTCTTTTTGTATTTTTGTGTTTCCGTAAGTTTTTTATATGGGAGCTATGGTCAAATGGTGACCGATTGTGACAAAATTTTGCACATTGGTTGCCATTGACATAAGACTTCCTTGTGCTAAATTTAGTGGTTATATCTGTTATAGTTTTAGATTTATCGGCATTTAAGTGTATTTTAGGTGAAATTTTGGCTGTTTCCGTAAGTTTTTTGTATGAGAGCTATGACTAATTGTCAACCAATTTTGATTTTGCTTATGCAAAACTTCTATATACCAAATTTTATCATCATAGCTATTATAGTTTGTCATTTATTAGCAAATAAGCGATTAGCGTAGGCGAGGTTATACGGGAGCTATGGTCAAATGTTTACCGATTTTGCCCAATTTCAATAATAAAATTTTCTCAGTGATGAAGAATCTTTTTACTAAGTTTCTTTGAGCTAGCTCCTATCGTTTAGGCGTTATCGTGATTTCAACAGACAGACAGAAGGACAGAGAGACGGACATCGCTCAATTGTCTTAGAATTTCATTAGGATTCAGAATATATACCTTTTTTGTTTTTTTGGGCCAATATTAAGGAAATTACAAACGGAATGACAATCTCAATATACCCCCCATTCTTTTTGATGGTCGGTATAACAAGTAAGAAAGTGCTATATTCGGTCAATCCCGACTATATGATACCCTTCACCACTAAAATCAAAGGTAAAGACAAATATTTGCTAAATTTTGCAATCATACAAATATTTTCTCAAAACTTATACATTTAAGCTGTTCCGTCATTTCGACTAGGGTCAAATGTGGACCGATTATCTTCAAGTTTGGCAAATTAATTATAGTTTTTATAAAAATTATGTATGTAAAAAATAAACTCAATATTCAAAAATTCAGATTTATGAGTGTTTTAGAGATTTTTGTCAAATTTCGTGCGTATTGACAGAAGAGTTTGTATGGGAGCTATGGTCAAATGTGGACCGATTTGGTACAGTGATTTTGGTTTACATAAGCAGTACTTATTTTAAATTACATGGAAAAATATTGATATTTGTGGCCAAAATATCAATTCCGTTAAGTGGGACCTATGGGAGGTACCATAAATAATGGACCGATTTTAACGACTTTCAATAACCATAGTCTCACTATCAAAAAAATTAGTTCTGTGCCAGATTTGATCAAATTATCTTTAGAATTGCGACCTGTACTTTGATTACAATGTTTACATGGGGGTCCAGCCAGCCAGCGGTGCAGTCGGACGGACGGACTGACATCGCTAAATCGACTTAGAAAGCGATTCTAAGCCTATTGGTATACTAAAGGCTGGGTCTAAGACACGTTACATACATCAGCGTAAACTTATAATAATTTCAACCTATGGTGGTGAAGGTTATAAAAACGAAAACAAACCTAAGCTTTTAGATTTTGGGGGTCTCAATTAGTTCCAGATTTAAGTGATGCACTGCGTTATAAATGCAAAATTTACTTAGTTAAAAGAAGACATTAATTGTATTAAATATAGAACATTCATTTCCCAGAAGCCTTTTAGTCACTAAAAGTTTAGGCAATTCAATTGTTCTTTCCTTTTGCATTTAATAATATTATTGCAAACTATACAAATAGTAGAAAATATAAGATTTTTAAAAACACTTTAAATATTTTTCAATTTCAAAAATATTTTTTTGTTTTGTTCTTAATCTGCTATAAAAGTAAATAACATCATTTTGACTTCCCAATATCAACAAAGAATAGCCATTGTATAACTTTATTAAAGGCTTCTCCTATTAAGCTTTAAGTAAGTTATTTAATAAAGAACGCAACTCAATTTAACAAAGACACCTTTGTATTTAGCGTTGTTTTTCACCTTATTTTTTCCAGTTGACGTGATTTGGTATTTTCTGACAAAGGATGAGTCAGATTTTTGAGCCACAAGCAAATGACAAAAAATCGTTTATATTTTATGTGAAAAAATTGGGTAAAAATGTTTGCTTTAAATATTAATAAAAGGACTCAACAATGTTTATGTGTATTACCTTAAATTTATTTTTTTCGAACTAAATAAAATGAATTCCAACATCACTTTTAAATCATATTTTCATTGTTACTTCATTTCCCAAACATAACCTACATTGCGTAGGATATGCAAACAAAACTTAAAATAAGCAAAAATTTCATTTATTCTATATTTTAAACATTATTGCCGAAATTTCATATTTTTACTAAACATTTTTTAACCAAAATTTGTTAGCTCCCCTGTATGTAAGTATTTTCAAAACCTACTTTTCTGTTATACTCATGGTTAATATTTTAGACTTAATATAAAACTTTAATAAATAAGACAAATAACATGAACTCAGCAACAAACGACTTTAAACGAAGAAAATGTAAATATCTACTTTTCCAAAAAAATGCGATATCACGCCAAAATAACAATAAATAGTGTTGTAATATTATACAAAAGTCATAAATATGCCAAGTAATAATAAACAGACAAAAGATAATAAAACTATGCAACATATAAAGCTCGCATTTGCAAGCAAAAAGACCTAACTCAAATGTTACATTTTTAGCAGCATAACTTTAACTGTCCTATAAGGATAGAGAAAATATAACATTTTTGTATTATTAATTTTAAAATTTTTGATTTATACTCCTTTTATTGCAAATGAGCAATATTATTGCTTTAATAAAGAATAAAGAACTTTAACATATGCCGCAGTATGATAACAATGGGCGAGACTGGAATCTTGGTAAAAGTTCGTAAAGAAAAATAATCTTGAAGAAGACAAGGAAATAAAAAAGGATTAAGAAGAAATAATTTATATCGTAAGTAGGTACATTTGCGGAATACAGAATACGAATTTAAGTGGCTAAATCTAAAAGTCAATAAAAACCGAAACAAGTTATAATCAGGCGTAGATAGTCTATACCACCAGAAGCCGAAGAATTTGTAATTTTCATAAATACCACGATCATTAATGAAACTCATGAAAATGAGTATTAAAATCATTCAGTTGGAATTTGAATGTTAACAGAGTCGGTTGGCTACGCTTCGTTAAAAAAAAGGCAGAATAGGCAAGAAATAAATCAAAATCCAATTTATAGCAACAAAATACATGGTTCGAGAGAACAAAGAAATATAATTTCGAATATTGTTGGCACGACACTTATTTTTGTAAGCATCGGGGCAATATTAATTTAAAAAAAAAAATTTCGATAAAAAAATTTTTCTGTGAAAATTGTTGATTAAAATATTTTTCTATCGAAAAATTTTTGACAAAAAAATTCTCTAAAGAAAAATTTTCGATCAAAATATTTTTCTAAAGAAAAATTTTCTATCAAAATATTTTTCTATTGAAAAATGTTCAATTGAAATATTTTTGATAAAAAAAAACAAATTTCTATAAAAATAATTATAATAAAAATATTTTCTACAGAAAAAATTTTGATAAAAAATTTTGTATAGAAAAATTTTTGATAAAAAATTTTCTATCGAATTCTTTTTTATCAAACAAATTGTCTATAGAAGAATTTTTGATGAAAAAATTTTCTAAAAAAAAAACGTTTGATAAAAAATTTTTCTACCAAAAAATTTTCTATAGAAAAATTTTCGATAAAAACATTTTCTATAGAAAAATGTTTGATAAAAAAATATGTTTTTGAAACATATTTAATAAAAAAATTTTCTACAGAAAAATTTGTGATAAAAAAATTTTCAATAGAAAAAATTTCTATAGAATAAATTTTGATAAAAGAAATTCTATAGAAAAATTTTTGATAAAAAAATTTCCATAAAAAAATTTTTTTAATAAAAAAATTTTTCTATCAAAAATTTTTTCTATAAAAAATTTTTTATCAAAAAAAAATTCTATAGAAAAATTTTTAATAAAAAAATTTTCTATCAAACAATTTTTGATAAAAAAATTTTTTATTGAGAAATTTTTGATAAAAAACTTTTGTATAGAAAAATTATTGATAACAAAATTTTCTGTAGAAAAATTTTTGTTAAAAAAATTTTCTAAAGAAAAATTTTTGATAAAAAAATTTTAGATAGAAAAATTTTTGATAAACAAATTTTCCAATAAAAATTATTTTTTATAGAAATTTTTCGATAAAAATATTTTTCTGTAAAAATTTTCTATAAAATTATTTTTCTATCGAAAAATTTTTGATATAAATTTTTTTCCATAGAAAAATTTTCTATAGAAATATTTTTGATAAAAAAATTTTCTATAAAAAAAATGTTTATAGCTTTTTTTATCAAAAGAATTTTCTATAGAAAAACGTTTGATAAAAAAATTTTCTATAGAAACTTTTTTTATCAAAAATTTTCTATAGAAGCTATAGAAAATTTTTGATAAAAAAAATTTCTAAAGACAATTTTAGATAAAAAAATTTTCTATAGAAAAATTTTGATAAAAAAAATGTTCAATAGAAAAATTTTCGATAAAACATTTTTTATAGAAAACTGTTTAAAAAAAAAATTTTCTACAGAAAAATTTTTGATAAAAAACTTTTCTATAGAAAAATTTTTGATAAAAAATTTTCTATAGAAAAATTTTTGACCAAAAATTTTTGAATAGAAAAATTTTTGATAAAAATATTTTCAATAGAAAAATCTTTGATAAAAAAATTTTCGTTGATGGTCGTGGGTTCGAGTCAGGCTCAGGTTCATGTCATAAATTATTTTTTTTTAATTTATGATTTTTAAATTAGATGAATAAATTTTAGGAATACTGAAAAAACTATGTGACACTTAGCAGTGTGGAATGCTGCATTTTCTGTCCCGCTACGGACTTCATCAGCACACTGTGTCACCAACTGTTAGATGCCAGTAGTTAAGATCATCTATTTAACTGAATTCTTAAGCGAAATTGAAAACGAGAATTATGTTAACACTCATTTCTATTTCACCTATGACCATATGATCGATTCAGTTAGAAAGAAAAATTAATTTCTTTCAAAAAAATTTTCTATAGAAAAATGTTTGATAAAAAAACATTTTAAGTAGAAAATTTTTTGATGAAAATATTTTCTACAGAAAAATTGTTGATTAAAAAATTTTTTATAGAAAAATTTTTGATAAAAAAATTTTCTAAAAAAAAAATTTTGATTTTTTTTTGATTTTTTCTGTAGAGTTTTTTCTATTAAATAAATTTTTTATAGAAAAATTTTTGATAAAAAAATTTTCTATAGAAAAATTTTTGATAATAAAATTTTCTATAGAAAAATTTTTGTAAACAATTTTCTATAGAATTTTTTTGATAAAACATTTTCTAAGGAATTTTTTTGATAAAAAAAGTTTCTAGAGAAACCTGTTTGATAAACAAATTTTCTATAGAAAAATTTTTGATAATAAAATTTCCACAGAAAAATCTTTGATAAAAATATTTTCTAAAAAAAATTTTTTAATAAAAAATTTTCTAAAGAAAAATTTTGATAAAAAATTGTATAAAGAAAAATTTTTGATAAAAAAAATCGTATATAAAAAAAAAATTCTTCTATAGAAAATTTTTTGATAATAAAAAAATTTTGTATAAAATACTTTTTTATCAAAAAGATTTTTGATAAAAAAATTTTCTATAGAAAGTTTTTCGATAAAAAAATTTTCTATAAAAACTGTTTGATAAAAAAATTTTCTGTAGAGAAATATTTGATAAAAAAAATTTCCATGGAAAAATTTTTGATAAAAATTTTTTTAAGAAAAATTTTTGATAAATAAATTTACTAAAGAAATAGTTTTAACTAAAATATATTATATAGAAAAATTTTTGATATACAAATTTACTAATGAAAAATTTTTGATAAAAAAATTTTATATAAAAAATATTTTTATAAAAAAATTTTTTTAAGTCAGATCCTAGAAAGTCATATTTCGACCTTTGCATTTGTATTCTAAGTGAATTACTCATAGGATAGCCAACTACTCACCAATGAGTAATTAAAATACTTTTTGCGATATATATAAGTCTTCTAAAAATAATTTCCAATTGCCCCACTTCTTCATTTAAGACGTAACCCTGAATTTATATAAACTTTATTATGAAATAAAACCAAAAAGTATTTGTTGCATTTAAGTATTTTTATTCCACAGAAAAATCTTTGATAAAAAAATTTTCTAAAAAAAAATTTTTAATACAAAATTTTCTAAAGAAAAATTTTGATAAAAAATTGTATAAAGAAAAATTTTTGATAAAAAAAATCGTATCTAAAAAAAATTCTTCTATAGAAAATTTTTTGATAATAAAAAAATTTTGTATAAAATACTTTTTTATCAAAAAGATTTTTGATAAAAAAATTTTCTATAGAAAAATTTTCGATAAAAAAAATTTTCTATAAAAACAGTTTGATAAAAAAATTTTCTGTAGAGAAATATTTGATAAAAAAAAAATCCAAGGAAAAATCTTTGATAAAAATATTTTTAAGAAAAATTTTTGATAAAAAAAATTTACTAAAGAAATAGTTTTAACTAAAATATATTATATAGAAAAATTTTTGATATACAAATTTACTAAGGAAAAATTTTTGATAAAAAAATTTTATATAAAAAATATTTTTATAAAAAAATTGTATATAGAAACATTTTATTTAGAAAATTTTTGGATAAAAAAAAATGTCCTATAGAAAAATTGTTGATAAACAAATTTTCAAAATTGTATATAGAAACATTTTGTATAGAAAAACTTTTGAAAACAAAAATTCTTTATAGAAAAATTTTTGTTAAAAAAATGTTATATATTAAAATTTTTGATAAAAAAATTTTCTATAGAAAAATTTTTGATCAAAAAAATTTCTATAGAAAAAATTTCGATAAAAAAAATTTCTATAGAAAAATTATTAATAAAAATATTTAGAAAAATCTGTTTCTTTTGAAAACATCAGAGCTACGGATTGAAAACTACCTATTTTAGTTAAAAGTACAAAAACCGGCAACACTGCCCACAATTTTATTTATTCAGTTTTCTTTGTGCAGAGCTTTAGTAAAAATCTTTGAAACCTTGATAAAACTAACTTTCATTTTTTTAAGTCAGATCCTAGAAAGTCATATTTCGACCTTTGCATTTGTATTCTAAGTGAATTACTCATAGGATAGCCAACTACTCACCAATGAGCAATTAAAATACTTTTTGCGATATATATAAGTCTTCTAGAAATAATTTCCAATTGCCCCACTTCTTCATTTAAGGCGTAACCCTGAATTTATATAAACTTTATTGTGAAATAAAACCAAAAAGTATTTGTTGCATTTAAGTATAAACGAGTATGTGGCAATTTTTATTCTGCGAGGGTGTGAACAATTTTCGTTTAAGAAAGAAATATGTCCAAATCACAAAGTACTTCTTAAACCTTTTCCCTGTTTAAGTATTTTATAGTTCTTTTGGATTTAAAACAGTACACAAAAATAAATAAATTTGGAATCAATTGTGAAGTTTTATATTGTGGAATTATACATCTTTAGGAAGCTATAAACACCTTAGTTTGTTATGGAATTAATGTTAAATTCTAAAAATGAAACGAAATTACTTTTCGAATAACCTAATATACATATACGCTTGAATATATGTTCTTAATGCTTCCTTTTTCTTAGTAAATATTCGATTTTTTATATTATTTACCTTATTTAATTTAAACATTTTTCTTATATTCGTACCTTTTTCGATTGAATTTTGAATTTTTAACCTTTTGAAACTGCAACAAAAGAAACTTCTAACATTCATATAATGTTTCGTATAAGAGGGTTGGAAAAATTTAATAAACCACACAATTTAACCGCAACTACTCAATATAAAACTTCACACAAAGGAATTTTTTATTATTATTAGTATAACTTACAAACACATTTTTACCGGTTTATAAACTATTTACAAATATATTCAATAATGAGTAATAACTCATCAAACTGTTGTAAACTCTCCATCTATACAACAAAAAGTTTGTTTGCATACAAATTATCTAATCATAAATATGAAGGGTACAATAAGTTTGTGTTGACGTACATATCCAACGAATTGAAGTGGGGCCATTGGGATTTTAAAAATTTCCTATAAAAATAGGAAATTTTTGAAAAATTTCCTATAAAAATAGGAAATTTTTGAAAAATTTCCTATAAAAATAGGAAATTTTTGAAAAATTTTCTATAAAAATAGGAAATTTTTGAAAAATTTCCTATAAAAATAGGAAATTTTTAAAAAATTTCCTATAAAAATAGGAAATTTTTGAAAAAAATCCTATAAAAATAGGAAATTTTTGAAAAAATTCCTATAAAAATAGGAAATTTTTGAAAAAATTCCTATAAAAATAGGAAATTTTTGAAAAAATTCCTATAAAAATAGGAAATTTTTGAAAAATTTCCTATAAAAATAGGAAATTTTTGAAAAATTTCCTATAAAAATAGGAAATTTTTGAAAAATTTCCTATAAAAATAGGAAATTTTTGAAAAATTTCCTATAAAAATAGGAAATTTTTGAAAAATTTCCTATAAAAATAGGAAATTTTTGAAAAATTTCCTATAAAAATAGGAAATTTTTGAAAAATTTCCTATAAAAATAGGAAATTTTTGAAAAATTTCCTATAAAAATAGGAAATTTTTGAAAAATTTCCTATAAAAATAGGAAATTTTTGAAAAATTTCCTATAAAAATAGGAAATTTTTGAAAAATTTCCTATAAAAATAGGAAATTTTTGAAAAATTTCCTATAAAAATAGGAAATTTTTGAAAAATTTCCTATAAAAATAGGAAATTTTTGAAAAATTTCCTATATAAATAGGAAATTTTTTGAAAAATTTCCTATAAAACAGGAAATTTTTTGAAAAATTTCCTATAAAACAGGAAATTTTTTGAAAAATTTCCTATAAAAATAGGAAATTTTTTGAAAAATTTCCTATAAAAATAGGAAATTTTTCTAACATTTCCTATAAAAATAGGAAATTTTTGAAAAATTTCCTATAAAAATAGGAAATTTTTGAAAAATTTCCTATAAAAATAGGAAATTTTTGAAAAATTTCCTGTAAAAATAGGAAATTTTTGAAAAATTTCCTTTAAAATAGGAAATTTTTGAAAATTTTCCTATAAAAATAGGAAATTTTTGAAAAATTTCCTATAAAAATAGGAAATTTTTGAAAAATTTCCTATAAAAATAGGAAATTTTTGAAAAATTTCCTATAAAAATAGGAAATTTTTGAAAAATTTCCTATAAAAATAGGAAATTTTTGAAAAATTTCCTATAAAAATAGGAAATTTTTGAAAAATTTCCTATAAAAATAGGAAATTTTTGAAAAATTTCCTATAAAAATAGGAAATTTTTGAAAAATTTCCTATAAAAATAGGAAATTTTTGAAAAATTTCCTATAAAAATAGGAAATTTTTAAAAAATTTCCTATAAAAATAGGAAATTTTTGAAAAATTTCCTATAAAAATAGGAAATTTTTGAAAAATTTCCTATAAAAATAGGAAATTTTTGAAAAATTTCCTATAAAAATAGGAAATTTTTGAAAAATTTCCTATAAAAATAGGAAATTTTTGAAAAATTTCCTATAAAAATAGGAAATTTTTGAAAAATTTCCTATAAAAATAGGAAATTTTTGAAAAATTTCCTATAAAAATAGGAAATTTTTGAAAAATTTCCTATAAAAATAGGAAATTTTTGAAAAATTTCCTATAAAAATAGGAAATTTTTGAAAAATTTCCTATAAAAATAGGAAATTTTTGAAAAATTTCCTATAAAAAAAGGAAATTTTTGAAAAATTTCCTATAAAAATAGGAAATTTTTGAAAAATTTCCTATAAAAATAGGAAATTTTTGAAAAATTTCCTATAAAAATAGGAAATTTTTGAAAAATTTCCTATAAAAATAGGAAATTTTTGAAAAATTTCCCATAAAAATAGGAAATTTTTGAAAAATTTCCTATAAAAATAGGAAATTTTTGAAAAATTTCCTATAAAAATAGGAAATTTTTTGAAAAATTTCCTATAAAAATAGGAAATTTTTGAAAAATTTCCTATAAAAATAGGAAATTTTTGAAAAATTTCCTATAAAAATAGCAAATTTTTGAAAAATTTCCTATAAAAATAGGAAATTTTTGAAAAATTTCCTATAAAAATAGGAAATTTTTGAAAAATTTCTTATAAAAATAGGCAATTTTTGAAAAATTTCCTATAAAAATAGGAAATTTTTGAAAAAATTCCTATAAAAATAGGAAATTTTTGAAAAATTTCTTATAAAAATAGGCAATTTTTGAAAAATTTCCTATAAAAATAGGAAATTTTTGAAAAATTTCCTATAAAAATTTAAAAAAATATAGGAAATTTTTAAAAATGTTCCTATAAAAATAGGAAATTTTTGAAAAATTTCCTATAAAAATAAAAAATTTTGGAAAAATTTCCTATAGAAATAAGAAATTTTTGAAAAATTTCCTATAGAAATAAGAAATTTTTGAAAAATTTCCTATAGAAATAAGAAATTTTTGAAAAATTTCCTATAGAAATAAAAAATTTTTGAAAAATTTTTTGAAAAATTTCCTATCAAAATAGGAAATTTTTGAGAAAATTTCCTATAAAAATAGATTGTTTTTCAATTTGCTATAAAAGCAGTAAATTGTTGAAAATTTTGCTATAAAATTAGAAAATCTTTATAAACTTGTTTTTACATCTTAGAACTAATCAGTTAATAAATTTTTTTCATTTGCCATTCTTTATACATTTTTTATAAGCCAACATTGCTTACGACATAGTTGACCGAAACTTTAACATATTTGCAGTAATTGTATTATATTTTTGAATTACTGTTTATTACATAAGTTTTTTATCTAAAAAACTCAGAATTTAGTTTACTGTTTTCCATCATTATAAAATACTTAAATAAAAAAGTTTTGCAATACATTTTTATAAACCAAATGCAATTTTATTTATCTTCAAAAGAAACACGATAACAAAAATTGTAATTTGTTATTTTCTTGACCACTGTAGCTGTAGAGGTTATATTGAGTTTGGGCTAATGTTTGTAACTCATCGAACACAGAATGTTCGATCGGCATGAAATTTGGCACATGTTTTTCATTTGTGCGAGGATGATCCCATGTATAAAATATACTTAAATATATAGAAATTGCTGCTGTAATAAGAAAATGGGCTCAGATGTGTCTGTAAGATATGTCTGTACTAAAATAATAGAAGGGCATTAAATAGTCATGCAAGCCGGACCCTTTAACTTTTTTACTTGTTTTATTTTATTTCATTTCTATTCCTTCATTTTTTCGGTTTAGTTCTAAACAAGAACATTATTAAATTATGGTAAACAATAAGTTTTCACACGTGTTTCTTTCTTGTAGCTAAGCAAATCAACGTCCAGCAATTTTTCTTCATTTATTTTTTGTTCTTTTTTTGTTTCCTGATACTTCCCAACATATGAGCAAAAGTTTTGGTATGACTTCTTCATCAAAACAAATTTTGACTAAATTGAATTAAGTTACTTTTTATAAGCAAGAAGAGGAAACACTATTTTATTATAAGTTTTTATGAGAAAACTAAAAATAATAATGTTGGTTACATAGTTTCTGGTATAAATTTTAGTTTGCTAGATAAAATAAATTAGTTTTGAAACAAAACTTAGAAAAATGTAATGTAACAATTGAAGCTATCCTCGACGGGTAAAACTATTTTCAATTCTTGCTTGAATCATATACATATGTATGTGACAGCGCATAGAGAAAGCGACCTAAGGTTAAAAATTGTTTTGATCAGGGGAGCCATTTAAAGATTTAAATATTAATTTTAGGTCCCTATCTCTATGCGCTGTTGCCTATATAAAAACGGGACAGATTATATTGCGTTTATGAGGTACAGAAGTTTCTGTATGCCACCTTTAAGTATATCGATTGTCTAAGAATGGAATGTCTCTCTGGCTGGCTATTTTGAATATTGTATTTTAATACAATTTCTATAGAAATGAACTTAAGAAAATAATAGTCTCAAAAGTGCAATTATGATAAACAAATTATGTACAGAAAATGTTTGTAATTTTGACAGAGAAAACAAGAAATAACGGGTTTGTCGAAATAGCTTAAAGATGAGAAGTTAAATCGGGTTATCCATTTTGCGGTTTCAAAAGTGAACGTGTATAAAACACATATAAAATATTTTTTTCATGATATTTATTATACCCACTATCAAAAAGAATCTGGGGTATATTGAGATTGTCATTCCGTTTGTAATTTCCTTAATATTGGCTCAAAAACCAAAAATGATATATATTCTGAATCCTAATGAAATTCTAAGACGATTGAGCGATGTCCGTCTGACTCTCCGTCTGTCTGTCTGTTGAAATCACGGTAAAGCCTAAACGAAAGGAGCTAGTTCACTGAAACTTGTTAAAAATATTCTTCATCTGTGAAAAAATGTGAAAAAATTTTGGTATTGAAATTGGGCAAATTCGGTTCTCATTTGACCATAGCTCTTGTATAACTCGTTTAGGCTAATCACTTATTTGTTAATAAATGCTATGATGATAAAATTTAATATATAGAAGTTTTACGTAAGCACTAGGTAGTATTTAAAATTTCATTAAAATCGGTTTACATTTAGCCATAGCTCCCATACAAAAAACTTACGAAAGCAGCCCAAATTTCACCTAAAATACACTTAAATACCAATAAATCTAAAAGAATAACAGATGTAACCACTAAATTTGGCACAAGAAAGTCTTATATCTATGCCATGCAGTGTGCAAAACTTTGTCGCAGTCGGTCGCCATTTGACCATAGCTCCCATATAAAAAACTTACGGAAACACAAAAATTCAAAAAGAAAAGGGGATTTATGTCCGTCTGTACGTCAGATAAAAGCGTAATAGGTCATTAACTACAAGAGCTAGTAAAACTAAATTAAGCACAAGGAAGTCTTATGTCAATGCCAGCCAGTGTGCAAAATTTTGTCTCAATCGGTCACCATCTGACCATAGTTCCCCTATAAAAAACTTATGGAAACACAAAAAATACAAAAGAAAAGGTTGTTTATGTCCGTCTGTCCGTCAGACAAAAGCACGATATCGCCTTAACGAAAAGAGCTAAAGGGACAAAATTTTACAAAAGTATTTTGGATATCTTGAAAAAGTTGTGTATTGAAAATGGACAAAATCGGTTCAAATTTAGTTAGAGCTCCCATATAACCCTGACCCTGGAAACACATTAATACTGATAAATTTAATACAATTGTAATAGCTATGACGACTTAATTTAAGATAGGAAAGTTTTATGCAACTTTTGATCAGTTTATTAAAGTTTATAGGAATAAGTCCGTATTTGACTTTAGCTTTCATGTAAGAAACACTCACGGAAACCAAAAATTTTAGCAAAGGCCAGTTAAAAGCTATTATATTAGAAACTTTGGTAGGTATGGCTACTTAATTTTGCAAGAATAATATATACAAGCCAGTGTGTAAAATTTTGTTACAATCGTTTAATATTTAGCTATAATTCTTATATATATATAGCATCCCCTTTTTATATCTACAATCAAAAAGATTTAGAGGTATATTCATTATATTGTTACGTTTTTCCTTTAAAAACGTGGAAGGAATTCGTTTTGCAAACAACCGTAATCAAATTAAAACACTTGTAGTATGTAGTTTTACAAAGCAATACTTTTATTAACTTTAGAGTTAATCACTTAAAACACACTTTCACAAATACTGTAAACAAACTTCACAAAACTGCTTTACAAATACTCTTAGAAACACTGTTCTCTTTATACGCGTCTTAATAAAAACTGTTCCCACAATACTCGTCCATCAGCCTTATATAGTAGAGAAGAGAGCTTCTAGCAATTTCTGCAGACGTAAACAAAGAGCCGCTGTAGTTGACTACACTAACAATGTGGCTTACGAAAGTTCATGTGTGTTCCACTATATTCTCACATGATCAAGAACACACTCACACATACTTTGTACAAACAGATTATCTGAAGTTAACAGTAACAGAGAGATAGAGAATGTAGATAAAAGAGAAACATGTTGCTATACTCTTTACTGTACATAAGAGAAACATGTTGCTCTGCTTATTGACATAAACAGAATAACAACAACACCAACAGAAACATCTAGAAAGCGAGGGGAAGAATTATAAGCAGTGAACTTTGCACAATGGGACGGATAAGTTTAAAATTCGTCACAATATTATGATTGCACCTATGAAATTAGATAGGCATCAATCAATGTTCAGCCCAGACTTTATATATATATATGACAGACTTTTAGGAACTCCTAACGAAATATATGGACCTGCCGTTTTACTATTAACGTGTTTAGCCTTACTACATATTAAGCAGAACGAAAAGTATTTAACAACTTATTAATGTAAAACTATACCCGGTTATGAGACCGAATTTTGATCAAAGTAAATACTGGGAAAAACACTAAGATATTTTTAAATGTTGAACTATAAAGCTTCTTCTGTTATCCTTGACTCCCAGTGGAGCATAGGGCCTCAACCATCCTTTTATATCGAACTCTATTGCGAGATGCTAGGCAAACATCATTCCATGAATAGTTTGCTGCTTGTAACTCCGCATCAATTGACCTTCTCCACGTTCTAGCAGGTGCACCAACACGACGGCCGCTTCCTTGTGGATTCCAACGAAGCGCTTGTCGAGCAATGTTGGTATTTGGCCTTCGAAGTGTGTGGCCTATCCATCGCCATTTCCGTTGACATACCTCTATAGAAGAAGCGATTTTTTATAAAGCTACGGCAACCGAATTTAGTCCAAAACTTTTACCAACTATACCAATTAGGTTAGCGATTTTTTCAGTTTTATTCCAGATTTTGAATTAGCTGCACCTTTTAGATATATGATATATAAGATATGTTTCTAAATTTAGCACAACTTGATGGCGGGTATATAAGATTCGGCACAGCCGAATATAACACTCTTACTTGCTTTTTATTATAAAGGTTATTATGACATTACTCGTATGTGTGAAATACTACATAATTTATATGACCAAGCATTATTCTTTTGAAGTAATTTTCTACCACTTCTTGATACATATTGGGCTGTATTTCAGCCAGAACCTGACAAATGTTGGTTTTGAAGTGCTGAAGAGTTAAAAAATTTGCACAAACAAGGTCTTTCGCGTAGCTTTACAAAAAAAGTCTAATCGCATGATCTTAGTGGCCAGTTGATATCGCCACGACGCGATATTACGCGGCCAGGAAATGTCTCTTGCAATAAAGCCATATTTTCTGGAGTTGTGTAGCATGTGGCCCCTTATTGTTGAAACCACATATTCTTCAAGTCGGTTATCATAACCATATTCCTGAGAACGCCAGCCAGCCGTCCAGACGGATGGACGGACTAACATCGCTAAATAGACTCAGAAAGTGATTCTAAGCCTTTTGGTATACTAAAAGGTGGGTCTAACACAAATATTTCTATGCGTTACATACATCAGCACAAACTTATAATACCCTTTCCACCTATGGTGGTGAAGGGTATAATTATTCTTATCTATGTAGTCATTTATATGGGAGGGATCACGACCATTGGAGATTTCAAACTAATTCCTAGCCTTTATTTAAAAAAACAATGTGATTTTAAGTCACAAGTGCGACTGAGCCGTTAAAGATGTCACTCTAGTTCTTTCTTAGTGGTAATCTGCAGGGGCTTCTAACTATAACTGGAACTTTTTTTATTTTTTTCAAATTCGTTGAACAAAAAAGGAGTTTTTAAAAAGGTATGGGTATTTAAATATCCAAAACCCTAAAAAAGTAAAACTAGTCAAACTTTTTACAGTTATTTTAAAATAATATTTTTTTATTGCATATGGAGTATGTCTTCAGTTACATAAGATATTTTATAAAAGCCTTGATAATTGGGAAGTCTTTAACCAATTTTAAGGTTATATATCATGTATTTGGATTTGGAGTCAAATGAGATTTATTCTATATCTATAAAAAAATGTTTGCGTCTGTTTGTATGTTTTTGTTGGGAAGGATCTAAAAAAAACTAGCGGACCGATTTTTCTGAAATTTTAAGTGGGCGTGACCCCTCCCATATAACTCATATATTAATAATGACAAATAATAATAATGACCGAGCGAACCGATTTTTCTGAAATTTTGACAGTATGTTAAGGTGTAACCAGTGGGTACAGTAGGTCAGTTTTTTTTTAAATCTCAAGTAGGCGTGACCCCTCCCATATATGTCAAATATTTAAAATGACAAATATGGATGACCGACCTGACCGATTTTTCTGATATTAAGACAGTATGGTAAAGTGTGACCGGTGGCTTAAATAGGCAGGGTTTTTTTTCTAAAATCTAAAGTGGGCGGTGGCCCTCCAATATAACTCATATTTTAAAAATTACAAATGTAGATGACTGAGCGGACCGATTTTTCTGAAATTTTGAAAGTATATTAAGGTTTTAAAGTAGGCTAAATTTTTTTGAAAATCTTTAGTGGGCGTGACCCCTCCCATATAAGTCAAATATTAAAAATGACAAACATGAATAACCCTGATTACCGATATTTCTGAAATTTTGACAGTATGTTAAGGTGTGACTGGTAAAATGGTTAAGGTTTTTTTTTGAAATCTCAAATGGGCATGACCCTTCCCATATAAGTAAAATATTAAAAATGACAAATATGGATGACCGAGCCGACCGATTTTTGATTAATTTTTACAGTATATAAGGAGTTACCGGTGGGTTAAGTAAAATACGTTTTTTTTTGGAAATTTCAAAAGGGCGCGACCCCTCCCATATATGTAAGTCAACTATTAAAAATGACAAATATGGATTACCAATTTTTCAGAAATTTTGATTGTATGTGTGTCCGGTGGGTAAAATAGGCTTGTTTTTTTTTAATCTCAAGTGGCCGTGACCCCTCCCATACAAGTCAAAAAATAAAAATGACAAATATGGATAATAAGACGAAAACGATTTAACCCAATTAATTAAAGTTTTAAATGTAGATATTTTCATACTATAGGAAAGTTTTTCGTTTTTTGAATTTTTCAAAAATGGACCAACGAGAACCTGGAAATTAAAAAATGAGAATAAAATTCCACTTTTCTTTAAAATTGTATATCTTGAGCACGGCTGGACCAATGAAGACAAGTTAGGATTCTACATTAAGAAAAATTTACCATGCCCACTTTTACGACCTCTTTTTTTAATTTATCTAAAATAGGAAAACGGATGCTCGAATATTGGTGTTTGATAATAGTTTGATTGAAGATTGTTTGAAGATTTTTTATGATTTTTTGATGGTTGTTTGACGATTGTTTGATGATTGATTGACTGATGACCGTCTGAAGATTTTTAATGATTGTTTGATAATTTTTTCATGATTAACCAGCGATTTTATGACAGTAGTTTGATGATTTTTTAACGATTGATGGTTGTTTGATGATTGACTGACGACTGTTCAATAATTTTAATGATTGACTGACGACCGTTTGATGATTATTTGATGAGTGTTTGATAGAGTTTTGATAATCTATAAATATAAAAAAATGTCCGCGTCTGTTTGTCTCTAGGTTGTTTAATATTAATGGACCCATTTGCTTTCGAAAACGTTAAAAGCTCACATTAATGAGGAGTACTGCCATTCCAAAAGTCAATTAAATATATATACGAATATATTAATAAAGGATTCAGTTAAAAAATTAATAAAAATATTGTATTGTAAATTTTTAAAGAAACTGTTAACACAGTAATAAGTTAACAACTTTAACTACAACCCGGGCAAAATCAGCTAGTTTACGGTAAATTTACGTATATTTTAATGCTTAGAGTTATTTTCCGAGATCACGCATTAATTTTCCCCAAAAATGTTTGTTTTCAATAATTTGTCCTTGACATATTAAAGGTGTTTTTTTTTGTATACAAATAAGGGTTAACCCTTATACTCTCCTTGGGTCAATTTGACCCAATTTTGTTTTTCAAACGCAAAATTTTCCCCTTAAATATTTAGATATGAACTTGAAACTTTTATTTATTCATTACAGGGACGAAAATTATGTTTTTATAAGAAAATAATAAAATTAAAAATTTTCCTCCCCCCTCCACATTTCAAAACACGATTTACACACATTTAATACCCTTTGGGTCAATATGACCCAACAAGCGATATTTCAAGCTTAATTACACTTTATAATTTTTTTTCCTATTGAACATAATTGAATCGAGTTCACCTTCATTCAGAATCATCTATCAATAATTTGTTCAGTCAAATAATCAGTAAAATCGCTTTTATTGAACATTTTTCCATTCATGGGCTGTTCACATATTACGTTACGCTATTTTCGTATTTTTTTTTGTTTTCAGATGATATGTTCCAAACAAAAATAAATATGTTATCCTCTTAAGTTCTCTTCATCATTCAGCCGACGTAAGAGATGATGAACAAAAAAAGACTGAAATAATACATCATTGCATCCAAACTAAAGCTTTAGTTCATGCACTTGACCAACTTGTTGCTAATTACACATGTAAGCGCGAGACTAAACAATAGCCAGTTGCATTATTTTCAAACATGATAGTTGTATCAGCATATAGCACCTACATCACATGGACTTAAATGAATCCTGACTGGGGTTTTAATACAAACTTCAGAAGCAAGCTTTATTTAGTAGAACTTGCAAATCAATGAGCTAACAAATGAGCATATTTGGCGAAGAATATTTCCAAGGCGTTTGATATAGTGTGGCACGGAGCACTTCTATCAAAACTTATTGCCTTTGGTATCGGTAAAAACTTCTCTCGGTTTATATTGAGCTTCCTCAGAGATCGCTCTATACGAGTTGTTATAGAATTCAAGGTTAATTCAGAGCTACCGCAAGCTCCGTTCTTTCTCCAACTCTATTTCTTATCTTTATAAATGTCCTTCAACATCAAACTTCCAATCCTATCTACTCTTTTGCAGATGACAGCAATATTTGCCATTCATATTCATTCAATCGTAGTCCAAGCCTTCTTTAGGTTGGCGCTATGAGACAAAACATGAATTAATTATTAAATCGATATTTAGAAACAATTTCAGAATGGGGTCGTGCAAATAGATGTTGTATGCTTATGCATAAACGCGCGGGAAACCATGTTTCTTTATCAATGTGATGTCCGTTCGACAAAATATATCTTTCAAGTGTCGAAATAAGCATTCAAGTGCCTCGGTTTTCTAAAACGGTGCAAGAGATACTTCACTCCATCTGATCTCCTTACTATTTACACCACCTCATGTATGTGCCGGAACTTCAAAGTCTATTTTGGAGCTTCTCGACCTAGTGTACGAAATGGCGAAAGTGCTCATCGGGACAGTGGGATATCCAACTCTATTGATTTACAGGAGCACCATCGCAATTTGAGTTGTGTTACACTGTACTATTGTTAATACTTTTGAAAGTGCTCTAACGAAATCAGAGAACTCGTTTCCGAAACTCGGATTTTTTTACGCAATACACGTCATTCTGTTAGAGCTCATTCCTTTGTGGTCGATTGGCCGGTAGACCGAACAACACGCTATATTCAGCCGTATAGTTCGTATATGGAATTCACTTCCCGCAGAAGTTTTCCCTGCCAGTTGCAATATAGGTAAATTTAAAGCCATAAAGACTACTCCATCTATCCTCCCTCCCATAACCTATTTTCCTACTTCCAACACAATGCATTGGATAAGGGGCAGGGGATGACCTGTGCTGGTTCTAAATTAAAAAATCCAATGTTAAATATCCAATTTTGTTAATATTTCATTGTTGGGTCATATTGACCCAAAGGGTAATATAAAGGGCACAAATCCAAGGAAAGTAGAAGGGTTAAGATACCAATTACTTATTTGATTTATATAAATATTCAAAATGTGTAAAATTCTTTGTTTACAAAAGAATCGAATCGATCGGTCTAACTTATAATAACACAAATGGAAATTAATGAATAGCTAAAAGTTTTCAAGAGAAAGTTTAACAGAAATATCACATTAACTTTGTTAAGTTAAATTTATTGGTCAGGATGACAATTACGAAATTTATTCAATGTTCAAAGTCTTTTAGTAGTATTTTGGTTGATAAAGATATGAGAAACTAACAGTAATTAATAATACTATAGTAAGTGATTTGTATTTATTAACAAGACATGGATGAGTTTTTATTTCTTTGTTTATTATATATTTCGAAACTATAAAAACTAGAAAATAAACTGACATAAATTTATAGAGGTGTGTATAAATTCCCTATAAATTCATGCCAGTTTTTTGTAGTCATAGATTTTTTCAATCTTTTAATATGGTCTTATATAATTTTTTTACATTTATTGAATTAAATTAAATATAATAATGAAAGACAAAATACTTTTTATACCCTTCACCAACAGGTGAAAGGGTTATAATAAGATTGTGATTCCGTTTGTAATTTTTTTATTAGTGATCGTAGACCCCATAAAAATTATACCGATCGACTCAGAATCGGTAGGAGATTAAGCGATGTCAGTCTGTCTGTCTGGCTGTCTGTCTGTCTGTCTGTCTGTCTGTCTGTCTGTCTGTCTGTCTGCCTGCCTGTCTGTCTGTCTGTCTGTCTGTCTGTCTGTTGAAATCAAGTTTCTGAAACCCCTGGAGGATGGACTTACATAAATTATATATCATATTTTAGGAAATTCGCAATGAACGCTATTAAATTTCATTAAAATCGGTTTATAAACACCGAAAATATCGAAAAAATACCAAAAATTGGACGAAAATTTTAAAATTTTTGATTGAAACACACTTTTAAATAACAAGAGAAAAAAGATACTCCTGGTGTACATGTGATAATATGTTATATATCAGATTGTAGGAAATATTTTCCCAAAGCACTCTGTAAAATTTTATCAAAATCGGTTCATAAACAACTGAGATATCGCCAAAACACTGAATTTGATGTATCGCAAATTGCCCAAAGTTCGCATTAGAGAATGTTTGTTGAAAAAATGAAATGCAGAAATAGGAAAAACCATCCTCCTTTAGCACGGACCTACATAAATTTTATATCAGATTTTAGGAAATTCCCCCGCCAAGCACGTTATTAAATTTTATCAAAAGCGGTCCATAAACAATTGAGATATCGCCATAACACTACATTTGATGTGCAGCAAATTGCCCAAAGTACGTGTCTAAGAAATTTTGTTTATATTTTGTAAGTATTATTTCAGCGATATCTCAGGTGTTTATGGACCGATTGTGATGAAATTTGACATCGTTCTTTATGGGAGGATTTTCTGAAATCTATACTCCACAAATCTGATTACGAATACCATTCAAATTGTACCGATCAACTCAGAATCGGCAGGAGAATCGATTTCGCGACCTCCGTCCGTCCGTCCGTCTGTTTGTCTGTCTGTCTGTCCGTCCGTCTGTTTGTTTGTCCGTCCGTCCGTATGTTTTTTGTCCGTCCGTCTACCTGTCTGTAATTTTTTGTTTTTTGTTTTGTCGATATCTCAGGTGTTTATTTTGATGAAATTTAATAGCGTCCTTCGCAGGGGATTACCTAAATCCTGATGCATTCGGTAATTTGTGGTAGATATAGTTTTTTATCGAAAATGATAAAATTCAGTGTGGGACAATATCCTAAAATTTTGTGTAAAATCCAGAAGCTCACAAATCTGATTTTAGCAGACAGACACTCTGCATTAATCTTAATTTTATGTCTGACTTTTGAACATTATGATAACATTTGGGAATGTATTATATATCAAACTATATGTAATCTTCCTAGGAAGTAAACTTCAGAGTTTTACATAACTAATCAAGAACTTTTACTAGTTGGATGATTCGTACGAATTAAAGTGCACAACCCTCACTGGGCACTGTGTTTTTGGGTTGCATGTCAGAATACTTAAACTTCATCAAATCGATGTGCTATTGCAAATGTAAGGGCATCTACATTTTGAAGCATCTTTTCTGCATGGTTTATCTGGTCTATGGAACTTTATTAAATGTTCGTAAAATATGTGTCTATTTTATTTCAAAGCTACTGGCTGGCTTAAATATGCATTCTCTACTTGTAGTCTAGTAATCATTATCTTTCACAAAGGGACCACTTTAGAACCCAAGTGAAGCTTCCCTAGACATCAGCCACCTGCCCAACCTAACCTTTGGGTGCATAACTATTCTAGATGATGACGCCACCGAAAAGGTTTTCGTTTTCCGACTCTTAATTTTAAAGACTCTTTGCATATAATACTAGTATAACCAAATTTTGCTAGGAATTACATTAAGTACTTTTGCAACACCATTGGTGAAGGGTATCCAAGATTCGGCAAAGCCGAATATACCACTCTTACTTGTTTTTACTAGATTTGAGTATTTATTTATATCTTTAATTTCGCTTTGTGAATTTTTTGTATTAAATTTTGTCTTCTCTTTTGACTTATTTCATGAATTCAAAGCATTATATCGTTGGAATTTTTCTTTGGTTACTGAAGCTATTTAAGAAAAATAAATGGAAAACTACCAACTATTCATAATTTAAATTGCAGTTGGTTGAACCCAAAAACAAGCAACAATTTCGGCAAGAAATTCTATTTACTTTAGTAATGAATAAAGCTTTTGCTGAGAAAACAGATATGCATATAAAAGAAATAAAAAATATGTACAAAATTGTTAATCGAATTTTTTTTTTAATGAAATAAACAGAACTTAAAAACTAGTAAATTAAGGTTTCCTTTTTTGTTACAAAAAGCTTTAAAGGTATACATATTTAGATACACTATATTTTTCGATTTCAAAAGAAAAATTCTATGCACTTATCCATATACATAATAATATATATACACGACTTTAGAACAAAACCAAATATCATGTAAAACTATATTGTTCTTGTATTTCTTTTTTTTTATTAAAAATAATTGTTATACACCTGTTCCTCGGTTTACGTGGTAGATATGTCCTGACAAAGGCGAGTGAATCAAATCAAACATTTTTTATGGAAAAATCGCGGTAAGGGAAGCGGAAGCTCCTTAAAATAGTTTTTGAACACAAAATATAGTTTAATAATCTTAATAAGATATAATAGCATCACTTAAGTAATGGATGTACCTCCTCGTGGTACATCCTGGAAGCCTGAGCAACCTAGTTGATGAAGCGGTAAACAACCTAGTTAAGGGCTAACGTGAGAAGGAGTTATCTTGGAGTCATTCCGACGTATTTGGTCTAAGGTAATTGTACGCGTCGAGGACTTTGGTTTCTCCGCAAACATTTTTTGGCTTTTTATCAATAAATTGGTCTGGTACATTAATGTAATGTAAATGTAACAGATTAGGGATCAAATGCGAATACTATTCTTTTTGAATAATATTTTCATCCCGACTATTTTGTTATTTTTTTGGGAAAATTTTATATACAAAATTTTTATAAGGACAACTTTTTATAAAAAAAATTGTATACTGAAATTTTCTATAGAAAAATTTTCTTCTTCTTCTGCTATACTTGAAACCCAGTGGAGCATAGGGCCACAATAGAAAAATTTTATATCCAAAATTTTCTATAAAAAATTTTTCATACGGAAAATTTTCTACCGGAAATTTTCTACAAAAAAATTTTAAACCGAAAATTTCCTATAAAAAATTTACTACCGAAAATTTCCTATTAAATATGTTTCTACCGAAAATTTCCTATTAAAAATGTTTATACCGAAAATTTAATATAAAAAATTGTTGTACCGAAAATTTTCTATAAAAAAATTTTATACCCAAAATTTTCTATTACAAATTTTAATACCGAAAATTTTCTATTAAAAATTTTTCCTACAGATTTGTTTTTTTAATTTATGCAAACGTCTTCTATAAAAAATGTTTCTAGTTACCAAAAATTTTCTATAAAAAATGTTTATATCGAAAATTGTTAAAAAAAAATTTGTATACAAAAATTTTGTATAAAAATGTTGGCCGAAAATTTTCTGTAAAAATTTGTATACCGAAAATTTTCTATAAAAATTTTTATACCGAAAATTTTCTATAAAAATGTTTGTACCGAAAATTTCTTATAAAAATTTTTATACCGAAAATGATCTGTAAAAATTGTTATACCGAAAATTTCGGTGAAATTTGAGATAGTGTGGTTCAGTACTTGTTCGAAAATTTTTGATTTGACTCAAATATCAAGATTTTTTATTTTCAAAACCGAGTTAATTCGAATTCGCAAAACATAGGGCCTCAATAGAAAAATGTAATATCCAAAATTTTCTATGAAAAAATTTTTCATTTGGAAAATTTTCTATAAAAAAATTTTTCATTTGGAAAATTTTCTAAAAAACATGTTTCATAAGGAAAATTTTCTATAAAAAATTTGTTCTACCGTAAATTTCCTAAAAAAAATATTGTTCTACCGAAAATTTCCTAAAAAAAATTTT